>AYKW01000012.1:148388-267232 GCA_002760635.1 Ganoderma sinense ZZ0214-1
CCGGCTTGATGGCTGGGGAGCAGCGGAAGGCGAGAAGGGGGCTAGTGGACGTGGACGGGATGGGGAACTCGCCGCCTGGAGCTACAGTGGGGCTCCCGGCTTGGTAGTTCTTACCGCACCTGTTGCACAATACATGAGCGAAGGACGTTCGTTTCAACAACGATGGTTGTTCAACACACTCACCATGTATCCGCGGTGATCCCCTGCACGAGGGCCGCAACCACAAGTCCGGCAGCAGCGATACGAGGCATTGAGGCCGGAGACGGACAAAGTAGCGACTGAGGACTGGTATGAGGAGCGACCAGAGACTGTTGGGGAGGCTCGCGACGCTGCGTCTCGATCATATATACATACTTACTCCATGGCCATGCAGATACGCAACGCACCTCGATCAGCCGCCTCGGAGCCAGGATACCAGCCACATGGGGGGCAGTCATGCGGTAACGACGGTCCCTCCATCAAGCGTACCTATTTCAGGACGTCGTTGGGGATGAAGCAGGAGTCGAGGGAGTTGCACGCGCTCCGTTGCGGAAGGGGTACTTTTCGTTGACGTCGCTGTCAACTCGCGCCGACTGGCTTCTGTGGCAGAACTGTGAGCAATACAGATGCTCCCGTGCTCCTGCCTCCCGTTCGTCCTCAGATCATGGTGCATGATTTCGACGCGGATACCAGGAGCGAAAGGATAGCCTGGATAAGCAATAGAAAGGTGAGCGAAGTGGTAGTAAGTAAGTAAGTAGAAGGGATCATGCATGAATTGATGGGGACACATGGAGGACTGCACAGCATCCACACGGATCGTTGATCCTCCCAAACGGTCCCCCCTGAGACATTCGCAACCACTAGCACCAAACTTGTGCTAAATTGCCCGGCCGGCGGCATCCAGCGGCATCCCCTTGCAGGACGGCAGGCGGGTATGGCGCTTTGTCTTCTACCCAGCCTTAAGTACATCCAACCTGCCCTCTTCGCTCTCGTGCAGTAGTGCGGTAGGATGCTGAACGTCGAACGTTGGGGTTGTGGATACAAGGTAAGAGCTATTTTTCTAAGTTCGAAGGAGGAAGGGATGGGAAGGGATCTGAGGTCAGAGGGTGATGCGCCTGGAGGGGAGGCACTGGCAGGGGCAACAGGCCACAATTGGGCCACACGGATCAAAAAGACTAGGCTCGAACCCAACCGAGATCCGGTCCTGGCGATTCTCTCTGACCACCGGAACGGCTGTCTGGCCACACGAAGGGCATCGCCCAGATTCCAGCCCGGGGGGATCTTGGTATTTTCCCGGATAGCCCTACCTTTTTGGTGATTTCTGACAAGCCCCGGGCATGCCACAAAGGCCAAACCAGGGCCAAACAGTTCAGAAATTGAAGCCTATACAGTCATCAACCACGTGATGTAACACCACCACCCAGTGTAACATTTCCAACATAACTCCTCTTGCTCTCGTCGGATTTGCACGATTGTTTTTGCATTATGTTCGCACTGTTTATGGGAATAGATTGGGGTGGTTCGTGATATTGTAACTTCAATATTTCTTTAGTGACTTGCAAGTCCCGGCCTCAGGCCCTCAAGCCCTCAGGCTGAGCCGTGTACAGGCCGAGCCGGGCCGGGCCTTCATACAGGGCTTCGGAGGGCCTGACGGCCCGGCTTCTATAATTGGTAGGCCGGGCCTTAGGGCCTGAGCCTTGGAGCTGTGGCCGATCTGCCAATGGGGCCAGTCAGTCGGTTTGCTGGTCTAATGCAAGGCTCTGAGGTGCGAAAGACTCTACTGAACCTGAGATAGGCATCATTTTGACTCACACTGTCTAAATCATCACATTATTGCTTTGTTCGATCTGCAGCTCCGTAACCAACAAAGGTGAGTAACCAGACCCCCACAAAACCAGGAACCATACAACACGGGCATCACTACACTGACACTGAATATGGCAACTCGGGTGCCGAGCGGTGGCTCGGACCCCACAGCGAAAACGACTCAATTTGACAGACGGTTTACAATGTTGTAGATCGTAAAGTGAAACGTGCATCAGGGTGGGAGGCAGGTAGCGAAAAGATCGAACTATGCAAAGCAACTGTCGGCAGCGAGCAAAGGCGTGAGCTCGAAGATATGATGGCAGGATGCGGTCCCAAAACTGTGCTTACCTGGTGGCGGCGAGCAAAGGTGAGTTAGGGGGATGCGGTCCCCGACTTGCTGCATAAGCCAGGCTCGGGTTCCCCCAAAGCTCCGCTCAGGAGAGGGAGGAGCGCCAGCAGGCACGAGAGGGACCCGCCAACCGGACACGGCCAGTCGGAGAGCGCTGTGCGGGGCACTGTAGCACGCCCAGTGGTTTACCTTGTGTAACCAGTGTTTAAACACGATAAACCACCAGGTGCTTTGCTTCGTTCGATCTGCAGCTCCATAACCAACAAAGGTGAGTAACCAGACCCCCACAAAACCAGGAACCATACAACACGGGCATCGCTACACCAACACTGCATATGGCAACTCGGGTGCCGAGCGGTGGCTTGGACCCCACAGCGAAAATGACTCGATTCGACAGACGGTAAGAGGACTAATAAGAGAGAAGGAAAGATGAGAAAGCACGAAGTGCGGAAGATGGGAAGGAGGATTGAGGTGTTGCCCGGGACGGCCCGGGCGAGACAGCGGTTACGCAGATGTGGGCAAATTTTGAGGCACTGAAAGGAGCGTGTGGAGGATTGCAGGATGCTTGCACACATAAGCTTGCCAGGATGGGGAGGTCCAACGACTAACAGAACAGATTGTATCACCATGAGCGCCTGAGATGGCTAGTGCGGTGGCACCACCAGCGTGCATAGAATGACCACTGATGTTGTTACGACTGGCTGTCGAGTAAGATCAGGGAGGCTTATGAGGACGAGCAAGGGCGTCGACGAGCACTTGTGCAGCGAGAGCAGAGCAGGGCTCGACAGTCAGGCTGGAGACAAGATGTATTGAGCGAGTATGTACGAGTGAGAATACAGAGTGGCTTACCTGGAGACAAGAGGTCAAAACTGAAGTCTCCAGGCAGCAAGGTACAGGTCTTATATACATGTACAGAACAATGGGGTCCAAGGACAATAGGTAACTATGGACGCGGGAGTGGAAGGGAGGACAATGGAATGTAGGACAATAGCAACTAGGGAACAACAGGGACAATAGGAGCTATTGTACTACGAGACAAGGAGACGGGTTACAATGCAACAAAGGACCATAGGGACAACATGGGAAGTAAACCGTCTAGAAAAGGAAACAGAGACGCCAAGGTAGGCGCCAAACGGAATGTTCGTGACATCTTGTTTCTGCTAAGGCTGAACGTAGGTCAGTGATTCATACAGGTTGACCTGGCTTGAACCTGGATATTTACCTGTAGGTTGTGACCTGTAGGTTACAGATACCTGTGCTATGCATCATATATGAATCTGAATCAGCCATCTTGGAGAAAGTCACCTGGATTTGTAGGTTTGAATACAGGTAACCTACAGGTTGATTCATATTTTAACAGCCAAAAAAGGTATATGTTGAAGGTTTTACTAGGTAATATGTCTTTATATTGCTTAATACTGTATCTATCAGCACACTTCTAGCATAGATAATGCTCATAACACTCAATACTAGCCTAGAACCTTCAATAGAAGCTGAAAGACTACTATATTTGGTATCTAAATCAAATCAGATCCCAATCAGACCTCTGGAAGAGGCCAAACCTAAAGGTTTAGATCCCAATCACCTGCAGGTCGACCTACGTTCAGCCTTAAAACTTTTCGCCTTCGTGAGCGGCCAGTGAGAGAAGGTCAACTTCTTCGGGTTCTTCTTCTCAAAAAACTCCATGATCGATCCCGACCTCAGTGTCGCCTTCATGACCTCCTCACGTATGATGTCTGCACTTCCCAGTTCCACCGCATGGTTGACAACCTTGTCGGTCCAGCACAGGCACGCATGCTTGAAGAGGTTCCCACTCGATGCACGATCTCCAGTATCGAGATACCGCTGCACCTTCATCTTGCACCCCTTGGCTGCGTATGCAAAGACATGGCTCTGCCACCCCTTCTTGTAGCTTACCTCAACCTCTGGCTTGAAGAACCCATAAATAGGTGAGCGCCAGCATTCCTGTGCACGTTCTGTCCACTGATGTTAGACCAGTAACATGCTGGAAGACCACGACGGGCTACACACGGAGCTCATCCTCAAACATGACCTCAACCTCTTCTTTCCCATCGGACTCCTTCCAAACTCCATCTGCATCACCTTCGTCACTGCTGTCAACAATGGCAAGGCCGTCACGCTTGAGATCGTCCTCGACCTCTGTGCTACTAGCAGCAGTCTTTGTCTTCTTTGCAGGCGGGCGGCTAGAGTGGCTCACCTTCTCGGGCTCCGAGTCCGAGTCCGATTCTGATTCTGAGTCTTCTTTAATGACCATGGTGTTTGGTCGCTTGTGTCTGTGTATCGTGGGAGTGGGTGCCTTGCACCATTGGCCAGCTATCTTCTCAGCCTTTTTGATAGCAGGCGTCTTCTTCAGATTGGTCATAGCGGCAGCTTTCTCCTTCCCTTTAGCACGAGAGCCTCCTGAACAGGTGTTTTTGGACATGTTGGTATCGCAGGTGGTGAGAATGAGCACGGTGGCTAGTTATGGATGGCGGGTCAAGGTCTGAGAGCATTCATAGTATCAAAAATATTTTTTCAGCCACCTTCAGATTCCGGTTCCTGTACTTTACAGTACCAGTGCCACAGCCGTAACCATCCAAACCCTTGGGCGCCCGTGTTCCCCGGTGGCGGTCAGTACAGGTATTGGATATATTCATGGGTTATGCTAAATGGGTTCGGGTTTTGTGTGGGTACCCTATATGCATACCTGCACCTGTACCCATATGGGTATATATATATATATATCCGCACAGGTTACCCATACCCGCACTATTCGCTACACCCATATACTCCCCCATCTACTATGAAGACAAGAGGGAGATGGGCACAGAGCCCACCAAAGAAGCAGGCCATACCAAGATGCATGTAGCACCTTGGCACCTAAGCAAAGATCGGCCCACAAGACAAGCTACCAGAAACTCTGCAAAAGGTGTGCCCATAGATTAACCACAGGCACGCCGCCTTGTGAGTTGTTGCCATTGATCCTGGACAAGAAAGGCCAGCAGGCCTATTGAAGTGCACAAGAGCAAGGTGGGGGCAAGTTATGTTATTGATATAGCCCCCCTAGGTGCAAAAGACGAAACGCGCCTGATCCTGCTGAGGACGAAGCCCAGGCCGCCAAGAAGCCCAAAAATTTGACAAAGAAGAAAAAGCCATTGAGACAGCACATGGCCGTCCCAACACACACTTGGTTGGTAATGGGCCATTACTGGCAAGTCACGATTGATGAGGATTAGATTGTATTATATTAATAATATTACACTAAAGATTTGTATTGTGTGAGTGCCAAGTTGATCATATAACTATATGGATATTACTATTGGATAGAGCTCAAAATTCCAAATGCGAGGACATATAACATGTCTATGTTTGGTTAGGTATTGACCGAGTTATTAGTCAATCTCTACCCGAATAACATTCATGCTTCTTATCTTATCTTATCTTATCTCAATAACAACTCGCACTTAATAGACTTTGTAAACTATTCACTGAGGACATTTTCCCATGTTAGCTAGGGCAACATGTAGAGATAATTTTGACAACTGACTGAATGGTGTTTCAATGCTGGCAAAGAAACTATGCATTGGACATGGAGAATAACATTCAAAATGATTACTGTATGTTAGTCAGATGCTGCCACATTGGACAGCTGAATAAAATCTTAAATTATATTTAAATGATGGCAAAATGATATATACCTGTTCATGCTCTAAACATCCCAATCAAAGTTGTGAATGTTGACATAATGTTGCCTCCAAGACAACATACTGCCAATGTTCAAAATGCAGTCAACAGAAACATGCAACTCCCATATGGCCAACATTAGAAATGTTATTTCCATATATATATAGCACGCATATAGCATTACGTTTTTTTGAACATAATTTAAGATTTTATTTGGCTGTTACAATTGATCAGGAACAAAATCAATCGTTTATAATGAGGTGGGTTTCCTGCCAGCGCCATGTAACATTTATTGATGTATGTGGAAAAACATTTCAGACCCAGAAAAGCTGTGACTACAAAAAAGTAGACGCTCAACTACAAATTTTGTTACTTTGCCAGCACAGCTTTAGGGTTAGGGTCAGGTTTTGAATGGTGGCTGTGCTTCATTTGGTTACTAGTGCTTCACTCACTTGTTATGCCCTCTAGTTACATCTACTGACCAAGCGCTTGGCTCCTGGAGCTCTATGCCGCAGTATAAGTTGTGTTTATACTATAAGTAGTTGTTGTAGTGGTGTACCCCATATGAAAGCCCTCTCTTCAGGCCTTCAAATGACACTAGTTTCATGTTCTAAAAGTCAATATTGACCGAGATATAAGCAAAACAAAAAAACGCACAAATGCCTCGATATAGGCACTTATTTTAGAGTTAGGGCACTGTATAGTCCATTAGAAAGCCCTTCAAAAATGCGTCCTAATAGTACTAGTTTCATTCTATTTGACCCAGTATTGACTGAGTTATAAGCCAAACAAAAAACACACAAATGCCTCTTGCGAGGCTTGAGTGCTTATATAATGCTTATGCCGATAGTCCCATCAGATAGAGCTGATCAGCAGCTTTCTAATGGTAGTACAATCATACCATTCGGACCAGTATTTGCCGAGATACGGATTAACTCTAAATACAACTTGTACTTCGGTATGGTACCCCCCAGTAGCCAAGCACTTGGTCAGTGGGTGTAAGTAGAGTGCATCACAGGTGAGTTAAGCACTAGTAACAAAAACAAGCACAGCCACCATTCAAAACCTGACCCTAACCCTAAAGCTGTGCTGCCAAAGTAACAAATTTTGTAGTTCAGCATCTACTTTTTTGTAGTCATAGCTTTTCTGGGTCTGAAAATGTTTTCCACGTACATCGACAAGTGTAACGCAGTGCTCGCAGGAAACCCACCTGATTATAAATGATTGATTTTGTACCTCATTAATCGTAATGAGGAAGAGTACATCCAGTCTATCCTCAAGTCTTTCTAGATAGCTGATTGCAACTTGTCAAACACACCTCTTCCCTCTGGAGCAGTTCTCATTAGCTATGATGGGACTGCATCTAATGCTGACCAGAAGCATTACCAGAGTCTCATTAGTAGTCTCATGTATGCCATGCTCAGTATGTGACCAGACATCTCTTTTGCCATCACTCGTCTTTCTTGCTACCTTTCCAATCCCTCACCTGACCATTGGAATTACAATTTACGCCCTCTATATCCTGCACTACTTGCAAGGGACCAAGTCTTTCAAGATCCACTACAAGGGTGCCTCCAATGATGGTCTAGTTGCATACTCGGATTCGGATTGGGCTGAAGACAAGGACGATCGGCATTCAACCTCGGGCATGCTTTTCTTGATGGCTGGTGGTGCCATATCTTGGGTATCAAGGTATTAGCCTACTATTTTGCATTTCTTGACTGAAGCGGAATACAAAGTGGCCTTGGACACTTGTCATCAGATGGCATAGCTCAGAACTTTTTCCACTAAACTCGGATATGACATGGACTTTCCTACGCCCCTCTATATAGACAATCTCTTCCTCTCTGTCAATCCAGTCGTGGAACGTTGCACCAAGCATGTAGAAGTTTGGTATCACTTCATCCGTGAGTCATCAGCAAAAGGGGAAAATAGATGGATAGATATGCAGCCCCTAGCCATAGACCTCATTCCATTCTCTGGCTGGGCAGATTATGGAGAGAATATGCATACCTTTGCCTTGCGAGGCAGAGGTATATATATTCTACTAACATAGTCTTGTTATGAATACGCTAAAAGATAGAGGCAATAAAATGGATCCATTATCTAGAGGCATCGAAAACTCCAGGGCTGCTATCGATTGTTTATGTTCCTTACCGCTAGTTAGGTCATGGTCACATGACATCCTCCATTTAACAGCTGAGACTCGTGACATGTCTTCCCATGCACCTCTTATCTCCAACTCTCATCCTGGCCCCTAAGTACCCCTTCCCATATTGTCCCTCCAACCACACATTCTGCTAGAAGTTTCCTCAATCTATCGCTCTACTCTTGACTCCATATCCTCACACCTGCCCTCCTCTATCAAAACTGGCATGGCCACCTTGTCCCAGACCCTATGCCAAACATCATCTGAGACAATGTCCTTGGCATCACGGCTCTCGTATTAGACCCCTAGTATGCTGGTATGTCACTCCAGTTTGCCTTAGTCACTACCTAATCGCTGAAAAGCCATTTGACAGCGCATATAGCCCACTCATTTACTCGGTGGATGGGTTTTGGGGTATGTCTGACCCGTCACTCACTCAGGCCCTGTTATTGACCCATATATGCTACATCTAGTCTTTTCATTGTGTCTACCTGCCTGGATGTGGACATGGGAGAAGGTGTGGTTGGGGCTTAGAAAGGCGGTAATGGCGGAAACACGGTAGTATATATTTCTGCTTCACACATATAGTTGATTCTCATCATCCTTGCCCCACCTTGCTGCCTAGTCGCACCCCAGTAAGCACGTCTTTATTTCATCCCAATCTCTGCCCTCTCTTACTCACGCTCAGTGGTAATGACATTGCAGTATACGTAGAACGTATGTATATTTACACTGCTGTAGTGTTATCTCAATATTATGCATTGATTTTCATCAATTAAATGGGTCAATAGAGTGAACAAGCACAATACAATGAGCCTAGTAAGCAATTAGGTGTTTCTACGGTGAGTATCAATACATTTGCCTGTCTTTTGAGTAAGGTATGCATATCTTGCCTCGCCCGGAATACCACTACCCAGACTGATGACATAGATATTCTGATGCTTTGGTATGCATGGCCCTGGGGCCTGCGATGTTTGCCTTCTATCAGAGGTCGCATGGAGGTCTCCTGTATACATTAGCCTCATGAGCTACTGTATGCAGATGTCTGCCAAGATTCGAATGTATAGATGGATATCCATCTCAGCCACCACTTTTGGTGATGGTTTACGATTGATGAGGAACGAAATCAATCGTTTATAATGAGGTGGACTTCCTGCCACCGCAGCGTAACGCTTGTCGTTGACGTGGGAAAAAAATTTCAGACCCAGAAAAGCTGTGACTACAAAAAAGTAGACGCTCAACTACAAATTTTGTTACTTTGCCAGCACAGCTTTAGGGTTAGGGTCAGGTTTTGAATGGTGGCTGTGCTACTTTTTGTTATTCTTCATTTACTCGTGGGTCATAGTCTGTATTACATTACTTTTTATGGCGCTTGTGGTGCATCCACAAAACACGCCTAGGTCTACCTAGTTGTATGTTATACATATTATATTACTAGTATACTTCGCGGTGCTTTGCATCTGATACGTAAGCTTATTGTTGTTGGTAGGCGTACAAGCAAGAACTTCGTTTATTGGAGTTGTTACATATAGCGCATGCATCTGATTATGAAGACCAGCACAGTAGCAAACAGCCTAAACCATGGAGATACAGGGGTGTGGAAATACATGTATGCGATGAGGAACACGAGCTCAATGGTGAAGATGACTGCTATGATGAACAGCTTAGACCGTGGAGATACATGCATGCAGTTACTACTTACAAAGCTGAACTCAATGACGAACGGTCTGATCTGGCAGAGACATTGCATTATTTTGTATTTGTCTAGAGAAATTTTAGTTAGTATGTCGAGACTGCATATCTCTTTTGTTTTACCTACAGCCCAGCGGTGTCTACAGCTCGTTTCCGACGAAGTGGGCGACGAGGGCGTCGAGGTTAGCGAGCATAGCCTTGAAGCGCTTTTGGTCATCGGCCTCGCGCATGCGCTTCAACTCCCGCTCCTGTTCCAATTGCGCATCCATATTCTTGACCAATTCCTTCACTTCGGAGATCTCATTGCGTGTGTCTTGGATCTCCTTGGCCCACCCATGCCACCTTCTCGCCAAGCGAATTCACCTTTGAATTGATTGCTACGACATCATCGTCGAGCTTGTTGACGCTTTGTAGCAAGTCATCAACATCGAAGTCGATGTCATCGATGCACTCCACCTTCTCCTTACAGGTGTAGAGTATGCTCAATGAGACGTTTGATCGCCTGAGACAAGTCCTGGCCGCTCAGCTGATTAGCATACATTATATCAGATTATATGTGTCATTGTATCCATTACCTTCGCAGACTTCATTTGCTGTTCAGGCTCTTGCGCTGAATGAGCCTGTGTAGGCGGAGTGGGGGATGCGAGTTTGCGTTTCTTCGAATCTGGGCTGACAGTGCTTTGCTGGTGCATGGCGTCAACTTCCATGGGACGCTTGCCAGCGGCGAGGGCCGTCCCAGTCCTGATCGTCTTCCTGGCTGTTTGGCGGTAATATTTGGGCTTCGGCCGTTCTGATATGAGGAGGGGCCTGGGACCGAGACCGATGTTGCGACATTCTGAATAATCATTGGCAAAGCTGCATGGATGTATTTAGAATAATAATACGTACTTGTTTGCCAGCTGCAGGGAACATTGTTGACATAGCAGTGATTGCACTTCCACGTACATTCGGAGGATTGGTGACACCCGTTGCCACGCTCCTGATTCATTTGGCTACACGTGTCGCACGCCTCTTGACGGATGGACGACAGGGTTTTCCGAAAGTCTTTGGGCAAGAGCTCCACGTTGATGTATGTAGGTAACATCAACTTCCGGGTGGGGGTCCTTGTGTTATTCAAGATGATAATATCATCACGGTTTTGAACCTTCTCGGGCGTGTGTGGGGGCGAAGACTTAGACATTGTATTTCAGGTAGTGGAACCACTGCACCAGGATAGTACGGGTTATGTTAGAATGTTGAATAGTGTACTTTACCGTCGATCAAATGTAGTACTAGGTCAGTCCCCTCATGCATTCATTCTAAATAGATGTATTGCCACATTCCTTGCTCTTACATTACACTGCACTCATCTTATACAACTGCTAAATGTGCGTTAGACTTACCTTGGATGAATCAGTGCGCGAGTGGGCCTTGACAGTGAGAGGAGGATGAGCAGAGTGAGGGCGAGGAGGATGAAGACGGGGAGGATGAAGACAGGGAGGATGAGGAGCGGAATAAAGTCAATTGGAATAGCGTATAGGAAGTGGCGGCCGGGTTACTTGCACCGGGTCAGAACCGCGGTGAGTGCCGGAGTAGTGATGGTGGTGGTAAGAAGCAAGGAGGATGACGGTTGGTCATCTCCTCTTTTATATGCCCACTATTTGTTGTTGTCTGTGGGTCCACAATTTACTGTTGTTTGGTCCGCCTCTGGCTTCGGCTTCGTCTGTTATAACTTTACGCCATTTTTCCTCTACGGTCATCGAAGTTGGATTAATTAGACATGTTCGGACTCGCGGGACCACACACAATTTGAAGGTAAATGTATGTATGCAGTTTGGTGGTCAAGGTACAAGCCGAAAGCTCGCAAATTCGCGATTGCATAGACTTACTGTATTTCTTGATTGTAGTCGACTTGCTTTTCCTGTTCCCCATTCAGATGTGCTTGATTGCAGGGTGTTACGATCGCTCTGGTACTATTTATTATTTGGCCCGCGTTTACCTCGCTTTCTCTCCCACCACTCCCGTCCTCCACTCCTCACTCTCGCCGGCGACGAGGACAAAAGGCACACGTTTACCACTCATAATCTCTTCTACCCCCGGCCATCTTTACTCCCAAGACATGGCCTCCGCAGCCCCGATAGCACGTTCATCGTCGCCAACATCCTTCGACGACCCTCGACGTCCCAACTATCTTTCTTCTTCACCCACCCATTCTCACCTCGCCTCCTCCCACTCAATGCCTTCTTCCCGCTCCTCCTCATCCCACACCGCTGCTTCTCCCCGCAAAGATCACGACCTCAACCCCCTCCATGCCCTCGCCTTTGCCGCCTCTTCGTCCTCGAAGCAGTCTCCCCCACAAGAGCTCCATATCCTCAAGGTCACAGACTCGCTCCATCTCGAAGCAGGCCCCCTCCCAGAGGCCGTCCTCCACAAGGTCGGTGCGACCCTCGCACAGCATGTGCCCGTCTTCCACACCCCCCGTGAAAGCAGCATGGACTCCAACTACGGCCCTCCTCCGCCCTCTCCTCCGTCGAGCTTCGAGGGCGAGCTCCCTCCTCCCCGGAGAGTGGCCAGCATCTCTTCATCCTCGACGTCACACCCGGATGGCTCTCCCCGCCCCCCCGTCACGTTCGAGGAGCCCATTCCGATCGAGCGCGCCTCGTCCTCCTCCCGCGAGCAGCGTTCACGACTGGGGAATAACACCCTCCGCCATCGTGCCTCGGCTGAGACGAAGGCATCCCACCACACCTCCCAGTCGGCATTACCGCAGAGCACGCTCGACACGGCCTTCACGGACGAGCCCGCGCCCAGTGCGGTCGTCGCTGAGCCTGCGCCAATCACTCTCCCATCAATATCCAAGTCCCTCCCCTCCCGCAGTGCACCCGGGGCGACGACCGCACTTGGCGCAGGCTCACATGTCTCCGTCGACGGCTACCTCCAACCCCCTGCTCCTCATCGACCGTCACGTAGGAACACCATCGGCGCTGCCGCCCCTCCGCAACCTGCGTCGCCTCCGCGCATAGCACGTATGGCGACGATGCACGGCGCGCATCCTACTTCGTTCGAGGACGTGGGCGAGCTCGCGGACGACATCGAGCTGCACGCGGAGCAAATCCGGAGAGAACGCATGAGCAAACGCGCGAAGGCGCAGCAGGAAGCCGAGCGCGCCCTGACACGGTCGACGACGGTCGTGAAGAAGGCAGACGAAGGGCCGCTCGTTGGGAACTTGATCGGGGAGGACCACGTCAACTATGTGTTGATGTACAATATGTTGACCGGTATCCGCATAGCGGTGAGTCTCCATCTTAGTTTTTGAGGTTGGGCGCATTCACGGCGACCAACGCGACGTGGGACCGAAACATACCTCCTCCCTTCCTTTCGATTTTCGATGACGTCGCCGCCGGAGAGGAGGTAGGTTTCCGTTTCCATGTCGCATGTCAGAGGCCCGTAGACGAGTTGGTCTATGTTCGGGCATGTCGCGTATCCTCACACGACGGGCACGGCAGATGTGTCGGGACTGGGTTAACGGTGAGGAAACGAGGGTGGAAACTTCAAGTTTCTCAGGATTGTCCGGGGTTTTTCGTGGGTGGAGAACCTTGCCGTTTCCTTTGTGTTTTCTCCAGGTTTCCTGACGTTGAAAGCGGCCTGAGGTGTGTTCACAAAGGGGAAATTCCGAGGGAACAGGCCAGAAACGGGTCCCATTGCTCAGAAACACCCCGTCTTCATCGTGTTTCCGACCCGTTTCCCGGGGAGTTCCCTTCTATGGACACAGCTCACCTGTTTCCGTCGTCCGAACACGCTTGAGAAACACCTAGGAAACTTGATGTTTCCTAGACCCTTGAACACCCCGGAAGTCGCTAAGAGACTTGAAATTTCCATTCAAGTTTCCATATTGTTTCGTAACGCTCGAAATACCCACCTTGCCCGTCGTGTCACATAGCTAAGGTAACTATGTCTTGGTACGTCTGACACGCGACGTGCCCGAGCGTAGATGAATCTTGATCTAGAAGCCTCTGACATGCAGTGATTGGTTGCTCGTGAATGCGCAGTGTTACACAGCGCTGAAGGGTTGAACTGAAAACCGTGCCGGCTAGGTATCGCGATGTCAAGCGAAGATACGGAGACCGCTGACTGACGAAGATTACACGGCCCGACATAAGTACTCATTTGATATGTGCGTATCGGTACCGCCCCGGTTTACGATCACGTTCGGACTAATCTCCGGACAGCGTCGGTAACGAACTTACGCCCTCCGCAAAGTACGACTTCAAGTTCAAGGACTACGCCCCATGGGTCTTCCGCGAGCTCCGCGAAGACTACTTCCACTTAGACCCCGCCGACTACCTCCTGTCCCTCACCGCCAAATACATCTTGTCCGAACTCGGCTCGCCGGGCAAGTCGGGCTCGTTCTTCTACTTTTCGCGCGACTATCGCTTCATCATTAAGACGATCCACCACTCCGAACACAAGTTCCTGCGGTCGATCCTCAAGAAGTACTACGAGCACGTGAAGAACAACCCGCACACGCTCATCTCCCGCTTCTATGGCCTCCATCGCGTCAAGCTCCCCCACGGGCGCAAGATCCACTTCGTGATCATGAACAACCTTTTCCCCGCACACAAGGATATCCACGAAACGTATGACCTCAAAGGGTCTACGGTCGGTCGTGAATACCCTGAGGAGAAGGCTGCGGTCAACCCACGCGCCGTCCTGAAGGACCTCAACTGGATCAACAGGGGCAAGACGCTGGAGCTGGGTCCGGAGAAAAGGGCGCTGTTGACGGAGCAGCTGAGGAGAGACTCGGAGCTGCTCAAGGAGCTGGGTGTGATGGACTACTCGCTCCTCGTGGGTATCCACCTGATGCAGCGTGGTAACCGGGACAACGTCCGGCGGCGTACGCTTAAGGTCTTCTCGGTGAGTAGTCCTCTCGTGCGCCTACGTCCCTTCACCCTCATGTCGTCGTGATACCTCCTCGTTCAGCCGGACATGCCCATCATCTCCCGCAAGAAGACGGTAAGTAAGGGTCCGCGATCCCCTGAAGCGATCGCGATGCGCCGCATCATGCGGGAGGCGGACCCACAGAGTCTCGGGACTGCGACGTTCTCGCTGCCCGAAGAGGACACAGGCGAGCGGCAGCACTTCCTCTTCTACCAGGACGAGGGCGGCCTGCGCGCGACAGACGAGGCGAACGAGGGCATGGACACTATTTATTACTTGGGTGTCATCGACATCCTCACGCCGTACAGTTTCTTCAAGAAGATCGAGCATTGCTGGAAGGGTCTCAGTGCGGACAGGGTACGTGGCCATGATTTGCTCTCGCGATAATCCCAACGCTCATGCCGGTCCACTTAGCATAAAATTAGCCCAGTTCCGCCGCCAGAGTACGCCGGCCGGTTCTTCTCCTTCATGAAGGCAGTCATGCGCGGCGGCGAGGGCGGCACCCGCTTCAAGTCAGAATAAATGCCCCCGTACGCCGCGTATCGCCTCGTCTCGTCGGATATCGGTTCGTTTCTCTCCTTCGTTCTCATAGCTGTCGGTGTTTAGAGTACCATTGGACTGGTGGACTGGTTGCGACCGCGTTCTGCATCCCGCACGTGTAGCATTATAGCGTCACCCGCATCGTCCCCCAGTCAGCATATCCCTCCCCGCACATACCCTTCCCCACGTAATTCCCCCCTTCCCCGCATCGTGCACTTGTCGCCCATAGATCTTCATGTCGTCATCAATCGCCGCGGGCCCGTGCTCGCCCGCGCGTCCACTCTCATTAAGTACCCTGTCGTTGTTGTTCATCCGTTCGTTTAACGTCTCCCGAGCACGCCCGCGTATGCGGGCCGCGCTGCACACGCTCCTTTACGCTCATCTCTATCCCTGTCTAGTCTCTTTCTTTCTTGGGCAAACCTAGACCCCAGATCCTTCGCCGCTCCCTCAGTCATACATGATACAGATACAGATACAGATACACGGACCTTCTGCACTTTGCAAGGGACTTTTGTTTATTCTTCACCTGAATTCGCTGTCCGGACCTAGGCCTACTACATCCATACATCCATGCATCCTGTCGATAGCTGTCGCCGCGCCTTTATTATATAGTATATAATGTACTACCTACTATGCTGATGTACAGGGGGAATAGAATTCGAATCGTACAAGTCGAATTTAAAGTCTGGATGGCGGTTGTGCTTGGTGTTGTCGTCGACTCCTCCAAGTCCTCGTCTTGAGTGTTGAGGCTAAGTAGCGCCTGACGCGAGGCGCCGTCACACCGGCGGCAACCTGAGTCACAATGGCTACGCGTTTGGCTCGATTTGCAGTTTGGCTGGAACAGCGATGGTGAGTATCTCGTCGTCCACGTCCTTGTGCTATGCTCATCTCTTTTCTACCGGCCGGTGGTCTAGATAATCCCCGTGCGTTGTTTTTCATGCGGGAAGGTGGTAGGGGACAAGTGGAATGCCTACCTCGACCTCCTCGCCCAGGACATCAGCGAGGGGTGAGTGCCGTGTCGCGTTCCTGTTCTTCCAAGCCCGGTATCAGCCAAGTCCTCTCGCCTGACCTGATCGCCGCCCGCAGCGACGCGCTCGACCAGCTCCAGCTCAAGCGGTATTGTTGCCGGCGCATGGTCCTGACTCACGTCGACCTCATCGAAAAACTCCTCCATTATAACCGTGCGTACTTCGACTTCTGAGTCCGTGCCCTCCCGGTTCCCGCCCACTCACCCTCTCCCCCAGCGAACGAGAGGAAACCGGACAGGGAACGGGGCTAAATCGTTCTTTGTACTTCAGCCTTCGCCGCGTTAATCATGTTCACGCCTCGGTCGGTCTGTGTTAACGTTTTCCCTCTACCGTGACGTTGAAGCCCGTGGTAAGTTTTTGATCTATCTTCGTGTCCTTCTATGTCAGTCCGCCGCTCTAGATTGGTGAGTCGTCTGGCTCCTTATCGTCCGCCCGTATAATGTTCACCCTTGAGTCTCTGCCCGACCTCACCCCGCAGCAAGCGGACGAATGCGAAGATTAGGATGCAGGTGGGGAACCGACTCATACTAGTGGCAGGAGGAGGCTCTGGATGCCAAGTTGAGCGGCACACAGCTTTGTGCCATCCGAAGTTCAGCCTAAGGCTTTCCTGCGAGCTAAATGTCGTCGCAACCCGGTTGGGGTCTTTAAGAAAGGAAGCGTCAGCCCGTTCGTCGCAACGAAGCTAAACCCGGTTGCACGCCCACCCTACCTACTGGACTATCTTTGTACAATCCCGTGGTTCGGCCACAAATCCTCCGACAGTGCTCGTATTCGTCTCCTAGACTGCAATATCCGTACGATTCAATTCAAGGGCCAGGCCGAATCATCTCACCGTGCCATCCTTGACAAAGCGTATAGTCCGTCTGCGGGCCCGGGTGATGAGATCTCAGTTGAATCTAGACTCTTACGTCGTGAAGACCCCTAACCATGAACGTTGAACCATGATCGTGGTCGCCACAACTCATCCTGCAACTCCCCCCTCGCATCGCACCCCTTTCAAGTTGGCTCGGATGGACCAGCGCCTCGAAGAAGCGAACGAGCGCAATGACGTCGACCTGCGCTTCGCAGAAGTCAACCAGCGCATTGACCGGCACACGAACGAAGTGAACGCGCGCATCGACGAGCTGAAGAAGGTCACGATCAAAGGTTATATCAAGTTGATCAGGGTGCGTCCCGGGCCGTTATTGTTATTTCCACGGCCAAACGTGCTCGTGCTCCGGTCTAAAACGCAGTTTAGCTCGACAACGCGCTGTACCAACTGCCGGGTAGCCTCGAGGAGGTGCCGTTCCCGGATGGCACGTTCCCATGGGGAAAGGAAGTTGAAGTTGACGGTCCAAGTCACACTGTGCGTACCCACCACTTAAGCTATACTTATACTGCGGCTCACTACGATGGCGATGCTAGTATAGAGGGTCAAACTCCCGGAGCTCAGGAACCTTGAGTCCGTCAAGAACCTCACTGAGCCCGAGACGTTTGGGTACTTTCAGGGGTATTACCCCGGTGAGCAGATGCCCCCCCAAACTGCTCGCCGTCGCGAGAAGATCCTGCTCGCCATTGGGCTGGGCAAGGATCTTCATCTGCTCTAGTGGTATCATATGCATCACAGTCTGTTCTATTCATTCCCACTCGCACACTACCCTTGCATCCTACACGGTCTACACGCATCTCAATTTCATCCCAACTCCTTGATCCTACACAATGCACGTACACATCCCTAGCGTCTGTCCAGTATCACTTGTAAGAATCCTATATGTATACATCCACGTTCTTTCAAGCCCGGATGCCAGCCCAAGTCGACTCGCCTGACCAGACCTCCGCACGCAGCGACGCGCTCGACCAGCTTCAGGTCTTGACCCACGTCGACCTCATAGAAAAACTCCTCCATTATAACCGTGCGTCTTCGTCTGCCATGCCCACCCGCGGCCGACTCCCACCCATTCACCCTCTCCCCGAGGACGAAATCAGGGTGTTCCAGCCGCAGCGAGAGCCCGTCCTATGACACGGCTGACTGACCACCAGATTAAATTACTGTAAAGCGTCGGTGCTACCGGTAACATAACTTTGACAGAATCGTCGTAAAGCCGACCGCCCGCCCCGCTCTGCTCCAGCCCCAGGAGATGGATGGTGGGGTGTTTCCTACGCCCTACTCACAGGCCCAGTGCTACTACTAGCACCAGTGCCAAGTGGCGATACTACATACTACATACACCGCCCGCGCGTCAACAGACAGTCGCCTAGAACAGCTCGCCGAGCGCAGCCATCTCAGGACCACCAGACTCGCGCATGCCGATCTCCCAGTCTGCACAACAAAACATTCATTAGCGCATATTCAGGATACAGTAAGAAAGAAGAGGTCTCACAGCCGTAGATGATAGTGACCGCCATGAGGATACCCGTCCCGCTGCCGATCGCGCCCATCAAGTCCGCGACGACAGACAGCAGCCCGAGGATCGCGCCGCCGAGCGCCGCCGCCGTCGGCACGACGCGCTTGAGCTCCTTGTACATCGAGCCCTCGCGGTGCCCGGCCATGACCATCTGCTGCTCCTTGAGCTGCTTCGCGATGTCGCGCGGGCCCGAGCCCGAGACCTCGATCCACGTCTTGGAGAAGATCGCGCACGCGGTGACCGTGAACGCGATGTACGCGACCGTGTGGATCGGGTCGAGGAGCACCGCGCGCAGCGTGTGCGGCGGCGACATGTAGTACGCGATGCCCGACACGGCCGCGAGCTGCGGCGAGTTCTCGAGCGGCTCCCAGACGCCGAGGAGGCGGACGAGGAAGCTGTTGGGGAAGCGGTTCGAGAGCATCTGCGAGATGATGAAGACGTTCGAGGTGAGCGCGGACTCCAGCATGATCGGCATGTTCGAGGTGTAGAAGAGCTTGACGGGGTATGAGCCGCGCTGGCCGCGGAAGCGGTTGGACTTGACGGGGATCTCGATGCGGAATCCCTGGAGGTAGATGACGACGGCGAAGACGGCGAAAGTCGCGATGAGGTTCATGATGTTGGGGAGGCGGTCGCGCCAGAACGCCTCGCGGAGGGCACGGCCCTTGTCGTTCCAGGTGAAGAGGAGGTGGAAGAGGGAGACGACGGCACCCTCGAACTCGGGGCCACGGCCAGTGTTGACGGTAGTGGGGGAGAAGGCCTTCCAGACGATGGACTCGCAAATGTTGGTGGCAATGAAGAGGGAGATACCTGAGCCAAGACCGTAGCCCTTCTGGAGGAGCTCATCGAGAAGGATAACGATGAGGGAGGCGGAGCAGAGCTGGATGATCAAGAGGAGACAGATACCAGCGCCGAGGTCGCTTGGTTGACCGTACATGCCGGTAAGGACGTAGACGGTTGCATGGCCAAGGGCCAAAGTGAGGGCGAACACTGAGGGGGCAGGTCAGCACGGGTGGCAGGCATTTTCGAGAGAACAAGTGAGTGTCAGGGGGCATTTAGCGCATATAACAGACAGTGAATGGAAGGAAACTAGAGATCGTCGGGTTCTGATCCCGAGTCGAAGAGACGGGAGCACGCGACCCGCGTCGAGATGACGTAGCTTCACCTGCATCCAACGCATCCTTTTCTGCCCCTCGCGAACATCCCCCGCAGTTCTGGAAGACATGAAATACACACAATCAACGAGTACTCACGTTTCTGGGCCCCACTGAACAGTGCGCGGTCCTCTTTCAGTGAAAAGTCGACCTCAATCAGGTTCGCGCCCGCCAAAAGCTGGATGATCATGCCCGAGGTGACGATGGGCGTAATGCCGAGCTCCATGAGGGTACCGCGGTTGGAGGCGAGGATGACACGCATCCAGTAGAGCGGGTCGGCCGAGTCAGAGGACATGATGCCGTACAGGGGGACTTGGGAGCAGACGAGGAAGATGAGGAGCGTGACGGCGGTCCATAGCACTTTTTGGTTGAACGGGACCTGTGCGTTGCGCGCGGAGGGTAGAGAGGCAGGAAACATGAGATGAAGAGGCGCGGTTGAGGATGGAAGGAAAACGAGGGACTCACTTTGCGGTCTGGGGACGAAACCTCGGGGAGGATGGGCAGGAACGGTCGGACGAGATTCAGGAACCGGACTGGTGCGTTGTCTGGTGAGTATTCCGGGCGCATATAGTAGGAAAGAGAGACATACATCCGCTCATGGTGGAAGAAAGTAAACCAAGGAGCGGCTGGGGGTCAGCGAACGGAGGTGAGTTGCAGCTCGCCAGACACGTCGCCCGTTAACATCTGAGGTGGCAGTCACAAACAACTACAAACATCCACCGCCCTCAGGCGCTCGTCCCCGGCCAGCTCATGATCGTCCAGGTCCTCCCACCAACCCGAGCACGCCGCGTCTGCCTTTCGAGCATATTCTAGCATTTCTCGTAGGTATAGGATGGCTACCCTGGTATACGTACATACTCGAGGACCCCGGTGCTACATGATACAAGCCTCAAAATCAATACAGCAACATTCGGCGCTTCGTTAACTTCCCGCTCATTACTAGTCGTTATGCCGCTGCTCTAAAAATCGTCCTCCTCCGCATCGACGAGGTCGTCGTTCTCCAGCGCCGCCTGCGTCTCCTCGTACATCTTCTTCAGCCCCGTCAGCTCCGGCAGGAACTCCGTGTCGTTGAACGCCTTCAGCAGCATCCCGAACCCCTCCTGCTCGTACGCCCCCAGCACCGTCTCGCTGCAGCCCGTGCACCGGTCGTACGCCGAGCCGACGATGGGCACGTTCCTGAACTGCCCTAGGAACCCGCGCAGCTGGTGCGGCACGAGCCCCAGGATCGACTCGTGTCCGTGGCCGGCGTCCTCGCTGGCCGATTGCGGCGGGGGCGCAGGGGCGTTAACGCTGGATAACCGTCAGTCGGGCGGTCCACAGCCACAACGACGAGAGAACATACCCCTCAGGATGCTGTAGAAGCGACACCAGGAGCTCAACAGCCGTCGACGCCGCAATCGGCGCGAGACCGGGGCGCGTCACCGTGCACATCTGGTCGAGCGTCCTATCCGTGAGCGACTGCGGGCGAAGACATCAGTTTCTACCCAGCATACGGTCGAGACGGCAGACCGCGAACTTACATCCGAGGGCGCGACGATGTCGTTGCAGTAATAGCAGCCCAGCCGCTTGCCCTCCGCGTCTGCCTTCCGCGCTCCATGCCGCATCACCAAGAACGTATCGAAGCCGAGTGCGGCGTTCAGCACGACTTTGCCCTTGGCCGCGCCGAGGACCGTCGGCAGCCAGCGGGACTCGCGCGAGTCCATGAGGAGGAAGATGACGTCGTGCTCGTCGACGAGCTTCTCAAGCGTCGCGACGTCCTTCTTCGCCTGCTCGACCGAGGCCGGCGGGACTGGGTGCCCAGGCATCGGGATGGACAAGTTGTGTCCAGTAGCATTCTAGGAGGTGGGTAGTGAATTAATGGACGGCAAGACAGCTAAGCGCGAGGAAACGCACGATGCCCGGGAAGATCTTCTTCAACTTCTCAGCTGCACACGCCGCCTTGGGCTTCCCACCGTTGAGGCAGTCCTCGAAGTCGAACAGCGGTTGACGGACAGGGTTCGAGAACGAGACGCGCGCCGAGTCAACGAACGTGATCGTCCGCACACCCCAGCCCTATACAAGTCAGTACTAAGTAGATGCCCTAGACAAAAGGAACCACCGCGGAGAGAGAGATAATACCATGAGCGTCCGCGCGACATAGCATCCAAGCGTCCCGGCCCCAAGCAGCAAACAGCGCGTGTTCGCGACCTTCTCCAGATCGAGCGCAGGAAGGATCCGCCATCGCATAAGCTTGAGGTTAAGGTCTACTGCCTGGTCCGCAAGCCTATAATCGTAGCGTTTAGCGCCATCTGCCGTTCAAGCGGCGAGAAGAACCGTACCGTGTCGGGTCCATCATCGGCGCGAGGTCAGCGACACGAGCCCCAAGCTTGCCATGCACGTTCTTCTCCCACCCCACCGCACTCGGCTTCTCCGTCGCAGCGGCGGTCTCGCCCGCGCCCTGCTTCACAACCCCAAACCGGCTCTTCCAGGCCCCAGCGGCGGGGGTCGCCTCGGTATCGCGCCAGCAAAGGATCCGGAATCCCTGCGCGGCGTCGTCGGGATAGAGCGCGCGGAGGTAGGCGAGCAGGTTGCGAAGGGGCCAGCCGGGGTTGGTGGGCACGGCGGAGGGGTCGACGAAGCCGATGGCGCGTTCGGAGGGGGGAACGTTGGCGAAGAAGGTCGCATAGTCCTCGACGGGGGCGGTGGTTGTTTGTCCGGCCGAGGTGCGCACGAGGAAAAAGGGACGGGGCGAGGCGTGAAGTTGGGATCGGATGGCGGAGAGCTGGAAAGGATTACGACGGAATAAGTAAGGAATAGAAGGAGGAGATAGGAGCGCAAGGTAGTATCGTAGCGGACAGCCTCTCCACAGCGCTAGCTTAGATGCTGCCCCCGCGTTAGCCGTACATGAGCATACATGTCCACTTGCCCGTTGTTCAAGCGCGCATACATCTGCTAGGCTTAAAGGTCTGCTACGTCCGGCATCCACGTCCAATCGCCCTTAGGTTGCAGAAAGGTCACATCCCGCGCATATATCCAACCAAGCCGCCGCGACGCAGCACGCAAGCGTCTTTCATATATGCGGGCCCGTAACGCGAGCATCCACCACGAACTCGCCCCAATCTCCTACGTGCTAGATTGCTAGTCTCGTAACTAGTCATTGTGGAACATGTCCCAAAGCTAATCGGAGGATAGAATGTCGCATTCCCCGCCTGGCCGGCCATGGCTATGGCCATGGCTGCGAAAAGGCGTTCTCGCCATTTTCCCCGGACCCCGCTTCAAGTCCGCTAAGTCGCCTATCGAGAGAACTGAGAAAACGGCGAAATGCCTTCGGCCGTCCGCGGAACACCGCTACGCGGCAGGGAGCGCAAAGCCACTCCCTCCTGCACTATGTCCCCCCAAAATTCCAGGAAAGTCTCTAATATTCTGTTTCTTTCATTTATGGATAAATCCCAGAAAGAAAGGCGAATGGGCAGGAAATAGCTACTAGGGACGGCGGGAAAGAAAAGGCGCCGAGCGGGGTCGACCTGAAGGCGCCGTACTTGGCTGCCGAGCCATCATACTTAGCTGGCTATGGCTGTGGCCATGGCCGTAGCCTTAGCCAGCCAGGTGGTGAACATGGGGTACATATCAAGGTAATATTCCTTCCATCACGGTAAAGAATACTGTGAAAATAGTCTGAATACGTTTACAACCCTTTGTCATGGCTATCGTAAAGCCCTTTGTAGACCAACCTTAAAGAGTGGTGCATCCTGTGATAGGACTGTAATCCACTACAATGAGGCTATACAGTCGTTGCAGCAAAGGATTGTGAAATTATTCAGACTATCTTTACTGTATTCTTTACCGTATTTCAGGCAAAATACCCTGATTGACACCCAGTGGAATCTACCGTTCCCCAATAACGAGGAAGGGAACACGTTCCAAAACGGCTAGATAATTTCGCAGAGACGGGTGGGGGAGCTGCCGTCGTCTGAGCTCCGCGATCTCTCGTTCACATTCGCGATACGGCGCGTCGTATCTCCCCAGCCTCTTCTGTGTGCCTTCCGAACCTTCAAGGCTACAGCTGCGTGTTCATCAGCAAAGGTGCCACTGCCTGGGGCGACCCCGAGCTTGTCGTCCTGGATAAGCATCGCAGATCGCCTCAGGCCGCATAAGACTCTCAGGAAGCGGCTTCCCGATAGCCTGGTGGTTCTGAAGGGTCCTGAGGCGACTTCCCCAGGCACTCAGGAGCCTCCAGTAAAGTGCACGTTTGCTGATGCTTGTGAAGACTAACAGCGCGTTACAATTCAGAGTAAATACCTTTCAAAAGTCTGGTATATGCGCGCTGTTTGGCCGACACGCATGTCTGAAGGCGGACTACATCAAGCTGTCCGTGTATCCACCTGAGAACTAGCAGGAGAGCGCGGGCGCGAACGCGCGAACGATGCAGCCGAGCGGGCCGTTAATGCATCGCGCCGCGATCGCCAGCAACGGGCCTAGCAAGCGAATCGCAAACCCCACCAATGCATGCGCATTCACCAACCTATTAGGAACAAGCACTCTCCTCGCTCGTTCCCCTCCACTTTCAAAAACGGTTTCGAGACCACTAGATCGCCTTAAGGGTCTCGGGGAGAGCAAGAAGCAGAGGCTGTATGCGTCATGAGCAGTAACGATCCCGTATCCGCCTTATAGAAAGTCTTCCACCCAGACAGAGACACAGCTACGCTCGCTGCGAGCGTGCCTCTGCCAGGGATTTTCAAGGAGCGCATGCTTTCGAGACAAAGGACAAAGCGTAAAGATAAAGAACGTACCGCGTCTGCGCCGAGCGTAGACTCGGCGGCAGCCCAGTCTCCGTCGATCTCCCAGGCAGGTTTGGCAGCAAAGGCAGGGAACGCGAACCAGTAGAAGTACTTGTACTTCTTCAGGTCCGCGAACGTGATGAGCAGAAAGCGGTTGAGGAGCGCGGTCGACTTGTCGACGGTGATGCTCGTCCAGATCTCGTCGGCGAGGGCATTGAACAGGGCGGACTTGTCCGCGTTCTTGAAGTCCTCGATGGTGTTGAAGTTCTTGAACGACCCCGTCGCAGCGATCGCGCTCTGGGGGACACTGTCAGGCGTAAAGGGCCGAGTGAGGACAAGGGAGGGAGGGAGAACGAGAAAGACGGACTGTGGGTCCTTGGAGAAGGCGTCGCCACCGACGGTCAGTGTCGAGGCGAGGGCGATGTCCTTGCCCGTCTCGCGATCATTGATGGAGCGGCCTGTGGTGTACGTAGCCGTGAGCGGGACGGCGTCGTCGGAGAGACGGAGGACGTCGATCTTGAGATCGGTGAGGGCATGCCAGAAGGCGGGCTCGACGAGAGATTGGAAGGGCGCGAACTGGACGATCGGCATGCGGGTGGGCTACGACTGCGCGTGGGGGATAGAGGACAAGCAAGTGCGGCCGGCGACCGTCAAGGACGTCGCCCAAGTCTTTCTTACTGAGTTCAGCACCTTCACCTGCGATGGCCACTCTTGGACATCGTGTGTGTCACGTGAGCGTCACATCCCCCTGGTTGGCACCGACAACTCGACGACGCTCGTCTCTTCTCCTCGACCACAGTATTCATACCAGATATTCCTCCTCCTCTCTCAAAAAGTCACCTACCGCCTACGAAACAGTTTGAGCAGAAGAGACACTAGAGATTTGCACCTACGTCGATCCTCCTGCCGCCAGTGAGGCTGTCGTGTTAGGGGACTCGCTACTAATGGATGGACCGAACTGGCAGCATATCGCGGCGAGATTGGATAAAATGCAGGAGTCCATAGACCAACGCTTCGCCGAGGTGAACACGCGACTCGACCAGATGAATGCGCGACTAGACGAGATGGACGCGCGAACCACGCATGACAGAGACGAGCTGAAGGCGATCACAATCAAGGGTTACATTATAATGATCACGGTACTTCTCTTACTTCAATCGCCACCGTCAAACGTGCAGTTCTCAAACACATTCGATTCAGCGCGAGAACGGGGCGTATCAACAGTTCGACGAACTCGCGGAAGTGCCGTTCCCAAATGGCATGTTCCCATGGGGAAAAGAGGTGGACGGTCCAAACAACACCGTGCGTACATACATACTTATTCGACCATCCATTCTCCCTAGGTACTTACTAGGGCGACGCTGCAGAGGGTTACACTCCCGGAGCTCAGGAGCCTCGACGCTATCAAGAACCTCACCCCGCCTCAATTGTATGGGTTCTTCCAAGGATATTACCCCGGGGAGCCCCTGCCCCCCACCGCTCGCTGCCGGGAGAAGATTCTGTTCGCCATCGGGCGGGGCAAGGACCTTCATCTGCTGTAGTGCACCGTCTACCTCATACACATACATCCCCACGCCAGGGCTCTTGTGCCCTACCCCGCATACACGTACGTGCCTACGCACCTGTCCAGCGCAAACCGTAACGAAAGCACACACAATTCCTCGGAAAATGAGCCCCCCCCTCCGCGACCGCCGGGCCTGCCCCTTTCCCCTTTCCCATCGAGAGTCGTCCCCGGGCCTTCTTCGACCAGACTATATGCGGCTGTCCAGCCTCTTCGCAACCACAAACGGAGACTTCATCTGTCCGTGGTGATTTTCCGTAAGGTGTCGAAGGACCGGATTCAGACAGAGCAGGTATCGACGCCAGTGGCTTGCTCGGCCCGGGGCGGGGGAGGGGGCACACCCGACCGCGGAACCGTGACGCGTGAAGAGCGGGAGGACGATGGTCGTAGTCACTGCAAGAACGAGACGAGTGCGTGTTCGAGCGCGCGTGTCTGCCGTTGTATGCGCGAGTGGCCCTGCGCGGTCGGTGTGACAAGCGTGTGCACCTGTCCGGCGATCGCCCATAGGTAGGCGGGGTGGTGGTGGTGGTCACGGTGGTGGTAGCGGGGGAGAGACGACGCGGTGGAAGCTGTATGCAGATCTGTGCCGTCCGTCTGGGCGAGTACCTGCCATCTACCACCTTGACCACGCGCCAGAGGGTGATCATGTCCTCTGACGCATCGGCCTGTCAGAACGCTGCAGCTGGGTCCCTTCCCGACATCCCAAGAAGACGACCCGGTACGTACCGTCACGTCACGGGCTGTCAAACGATCCCCTCGAGCTTCCTTCGCTCGCTGCCGCACAAGCCCAATGTGTCCCCGGAGTCCTCGCTGTCGACGCGTCCTAGATCGCCAATCCCAAGCTCTATCCAAAAATATGCCGCATCCAAAGGTGTTAGCGGTGCACCTATGATCGCGATGACTCGGAGGAAGCCTGATAGTTCACACGGAACCTCGCCTCGGAGTCAGTCCTCGACACAAGTACTTACTGCCCAGATCAACTTTCGCGGGCTGTGGGAGGTCCGTTTATCGCATTATGTGCGAACGCTGTACCAGCGGTGCGTGGGACGTATCGGGCGTGGGGACGCCAAGAATGGTTCGCGGAGGAGGAGTAGAGTTGAGTCGGAGGCGCGGCTGTGACGCACTGGTTTGGGCGAGTAAACGCATATGATAATCTGGCAGGCGTTGTAAATCCTAGCACAGGTCTGAGGGTCCCAGGAGTGCTCCAGTTACGTCCTCGCCACTTGGATGTACTACTCACCTTTTGAAAACGGCAGCTGATTCCAAGCTGATTCGGTGCGTTAAGCCCGGGTTGGCAGCGTGCGGTCACGGTAAGCTATCGCCCGGCGATAGCTCAGAGCTGGAGAAGGCCTGCAGTGGCGCAGGGCTTTTAGAGGTCCGGATTTGAATTCTCTGAGAGCTGAGTTCTGTCTGCCGGACGATAGAATGTGCTCGAGCTCATAGTTGGGGGTCCGGAGGAGGCGGGAGAGGCGGGAGAGAATTCGAGGGAGAAGTTGACCCCCGTGTGCAAGACACGACATGACTAGAAACGTTAAGTTCTACTGAGCTGGAGTATCAGACGATGTCTAGGAGCAGTCGTTTCGCAGATTCAGCCAGTACAGGCGAAAGTGGCAGCGTCGGTGCAAGTCGTAGATGGTCGATGAGTTCGTTTGAGTTGAGCCGTGGTGACCGCTGCCCGGCCCGCAGCCGAGGCAATGCATTCGTGACGAATGTGTTATCGTCACGGTCACTCCTCACCCGTCCGGCGTTTGCCGGTCCGCGAGACAAGTCTTGGCCGCCGACCACTGGCCACTGACTTGAGCTTGTTACTCGCAGTCCTTTTTGCCGCTGCTCCCTCGTCCATACCCCATGAAAGCCAGCCACAGAAAATTCTCATTTTCCCTCCCTCTCTTTACTTCCTCTAGCCGACATGATGATCGGACCAACCCCAATGTACGTGTATGCTCTTTTTGACCGCCCGCGCCCGCAAACACATCCTAGGCGACCTGTGGCCCATCTGGGTCCTATTGTAGAGCTCGCTAACCAGGTTTTTTCAGCGGGTACTCCGTCCGGAATAGAGTGGATAGGGTGATTCGCAGTGCCTCTAATGCGGACGACATCCGAGGGCCCCGGGAGCGAGCTCGAGAGTCGAGGGCACCGAGAAGAAGAGCAGTCCACGAGGCTGACCCTTCTGAAAAACGGGTCATATTCACTTCCGGCTCCATTTTAACGTCGTCTCCGCGTTGGATGCGAGAGTTGGTCAAAAACCAGCCGTTTTGATTTGGCTTTGCGGGTGCGGATGCTCGCGGGCGTGAGGTGAGTACTTAGTTCGCCGCATATATGCGTCTTGTAGGCATGCGATCCCTTGACTCGTTATACGCTTATCGAGTAAGCCTCGTACCGCTTGCGCAGGTCTTCGCAAATTCGACTCCTCGTCACAGATCATAAATACCGAGCGGGGTAGATACAAGACACGACGAACGGTCTAGACACACTGCGCCCATAGTCAGTACCGAAGCAACCAAGACACCACGATACCTGGATTCCTACGCCTACTATAACACCTTCGCATAAGACTCCCTCCGATCAGGCCACCGCGAGCGCCAGCCGGCCGAGGATCACCCCCAACGCCTGGAACACCGAGAACACGCCTCTCGTGAGACCTCCGTAGACGACACTTTGAACGCCGGCCGCCATGGAACCTATCAAGGTAAGTAAGTATCGTCAGCCTGAGCATACACTGAGTCCGGAAATGTACGGCGCACCTGCTGCTATCCCTTCCGCCGTGAACCCAACAACGCGCAGGATACCTGCTGCTAGCAACACGAAGAGATACTTGATGGCGCCCAAGACCCACACGACAGCTGCCAGTGAAACTTGAAGTGCACCCGGCAATATGACATATCGATTGTCATTCAGTCAACCTTCTCTCTCTGGGCCGAGGACACGAGGATAAGCGGCCCTACCTATTATTACGCCTTTGCAGACGGCGGCGAGGCAGGTGCCTACCGCAGCAAGCACAGAGAGCAAGGCTGGCAGCACCACGCACAATCCGATGACGGCGGCGACGACTACGAGGATGACGATCCCGACTGCTTTGACCTCCTCGGGGTGCTCTTTGCGTATGCAGTGACGATGTCCGCCATATCGTGGCGGATCACGAGAGGGGGTGTGAGCTGAATTTGAGGATGCAACAATGGTGACGGGCGGCAGACCTTCGTAGAATGACAGGGTGGTGTTTCTCGCCTCGTCGAGCCAGGCTGCGTTGGAGGCGATGGCGAGTGTTAACGTTGTCAATCTTGACAACGGCAGCGACGGGAGGAACCACACTCACGCATGTGCACCTTGGGGATATCGATGAGAAGGCCGCCAGTGGAGGCGTTAAACGCAGATTGTGCAAGATTTGCATACGAGTCGAGGGGAAACATGCCGAATGGGATGGGAGACATGACGGGAGGTTCGCCTGGAATCCAACGAGATGGACGGTCGAGAATGGGAAGACGAGGGCAGTACTAGTAATGGGGTGCGCAGTCCATTTAATACGCAGTCTTCTTTCGTGCACGAGGACTCAGTGTGTTTGGTTTTAAGGTTCAATCGGCCCCGTAATCAACACATCAAATGGATTCCTGTCTGAAATTCGTACCTCTGTGGCATTTGGCAAAAAGAACATAGCACGATGACTACTCGTTAGCCTGAGGGACAGGTGATAGGAAATGAATGTCGAAGCACTTCGAGCACCAGCAACACTGGCATGTCAGTGCACGACTCAGATAGTAACTTGCTACTCGGACCCTCGTATTCGTCGGTAAGGGCTGTGTCCTGTAGTTCAGACCACAGAATTTAGGAATACTGATTCAGGCAAATATTTAAAACACAGGACGCAGTATCACGGGCCAGCCAGAGACGGGATCTGCTACCAGTATGGACAGCGACATCATGATGGAGCAATTTCTCTGGAGTGGAACAAACAGACAAGGTGGAACCCAAAATTAAAATACAGCACGTGCGAATATAAGGACCGCCTTCTCACATACCTCATCATCGACACGTTCTCTATATCTCGGTTGACAAACTTACTGACGACTAGACTTAAGAAATATTATGACCTCTGCCTTGAGTTCGGACGGTTTCTGAGGAATAAATTGGAATATTGATGACAAAGATGGAGTTTTATGGAAAAAATTAGCCCACTTGACTACTTGAAGTAGTTCATACACAAGTTTGAATACGTAGAGCAAGTTGGACAAGGTGAGATGGTTCTTGGGTGGTTAATGGGAATCAGCGAGCGCTAGAGGAGGGGCCCCACGTGGTGCGATATGAAAAGCATGGTGTTGCCGCCCGCGCTGGACTTCAAGTTCGTTGATTTCGACTTTGACCTCCCCGCAGTCCCTCCCCCCCTCATTCTCCTCCTACATCCTTTTCAATGACTCAAGATCTCCCTTCTTCCTCTCGTCTCCCACAAAAGTCCTCCGATTCCAACAATCGCCCCCGTTCTCATCCAAACAGCCAGGCTATCGACCCCGCCACTTTCTATGGCTCATCCGCCTCAAACCTCGGCTCGGCCACTACCTCCTACATCCCTCCGGAATCCACATCTTTCCGACAGCCAGAGCTCGTAGAAGAGGAGCCCATACCCAAACACACCGCTACCTGGGACCCCGAGTCGACCACCTGGGGCGGCGAACCCAGCGACGGATGGGGCAACCTCGACACCCTCGGTCCCTGGGGCGACCCTCCCGTCGTCTCCGTCAAGGTCGCGATAGACGGCAGAGACGACTACGAGGAGACGCACTGGTACGATCCCGATGTACGTGCCATCTACACTCGCCCCGGCACAGGCGTCCTCCCGCCTCTCCTCGCCGACATGCTCCACGACCCCGACCACGCGCTGTACTCGGTCAGCACGCAAGTCCACCCCACGCTCGTCTCCCCTGCGGCCCCCTTCACGCCCACGGCGGACGAGGTGCGGACGGCGATCCCGCATCCGAACGCGTACTTTTGCCGCGAGCACAACGGCTGGGTCCTGCTGCTCTGGAAGGCGTCCACGGTCCTCCCGCCTCTGGTCAAGGAGCCCGAGACCCCGGTACCGGATCAGAGCCGCCGGAAACGCACGAACTCGTGTGTCGGGGACGGTGAGCAGATTTTCGGGCAGGCGAACCTCACGCACCACTGGCACCGATACGAGAAGGCGGTCGACGCCACCAAACTCAATCCTCCGTACGCTCACGGCGAACTCTTGCTTGACCTCTATCTCTGCTGCCAGTGTTCTATGTACTGCCTCGTCTCGGACGTTATCCCTGGGGTGATTCCTGTCTCGCTCGTGAACGAGTTTACGCTGGACAAAATTGGACATCCCGCGATCGACAAGACGCCAAAGGCGACGGCGGTATCTGGTTGGGAGACGGTGCTCACGTGAGTTGACCACTTCGTTCGTGTTCGTGCTCGCGGTTTTTGCTCCGGGTTTCTGTCTTGTCTTTGAAGATTGGAACCTGTCTCGTGCCCACCCGCCTTGGTTTGCATCCCCATGTAGAGCCAAGGAGGATGAGTAGCATGCGTCGTCCGTGTTCGCGTTTTCACGATAGGGCCGATGTGCTTCGTGTTCGTGTTCGCGATTCTTGCTCCGTGTTTTTTCCCCCTCTTTGGAGATGCAAAGCGGCCATATCTCTTACCCACCCGCCTTGATTTGTATCCCCATGTAGAGTCAAGGAGGGCGAGTAACATATTTCATCCGTGTTCGCGTTTTCAGGATAGGGCTGGTACGCAGACGTTCCTGCTTCCGATTTCTGGTCGCTCTTCGAGTGGCTTTGCCAAAAATCGAGATCATGAATCGTCACAGAAATGCGGGTCGGACTCCCGCTCTTGCGCCGAGTTTCGAGCCTGTATTCACCGGGCTCGGTCCCGCATCCTCATGCGGTGGGGATGCGAGCCGAGGAGGATGGGCAGCATGTGACCAAGCGACCAGCTCTTGCCGTTTGGTATAATGTCGTGTCAGAGTGGCGAAGATAAGCGAACGACGGGTTAACTTAGCCCCAGAGCAAAGTGCGGGGTATTGAATCCGGGCTAATAATGACTTCTGAATTAAAGACAAATCTAAGTTATGACCTGGTGTCTACCGAAAAAGTCCTGGACTTGCTTACTTTGATCGTTCCTAATATCGGATTGCACGCCTGGCCCCCTGCAGGTATCGTTATGGCTGCGAACAGGGATTCTCGCTATTTTCGCGAGAATCTCTTTTCGGTAGCGATCCTAAGTATCTCCTACCGAGTCTCTTCCACTCTTTGAGATCGAGTAACTCCGCACATCGCTAGCAGATTTTTTTGGAGTGCTCTTCAGGTTCAAAGTATCAACCAGCCGCCCGGTGCTATCCTTGGTAGAGCGCGCTGAGCTTGAGACTCTAAGCATGGCATGGCGCGTGCGTAGCTTGGCGCTCTCCCTCCTGCTGTGGATTTCTTCCCCACTTCGATCTTTCCTAATCTATGTTGGAGCTTTTGCGCCATGAGCGCAACTGCGACCCACCCAGAAGATGTCCGGTCGCCTGAAAATTCTGCTATTCAGCGTGGCTAGCCAATGCGACGAAATTCACGGGTAGAAATATTCTGAGCGGCTGAATCCCTGCATGTATCATACGTATTGGCCTGTCAAGATCATAGTCGATCTTCGCTATTGCTATTGCTACGGCTGCGGCCACAGTCAGCCTGTTTTCGTATTATCCCGATTGATTGACATTCGTCGCTCAGGATCATCGATAACCGGCTGTGGAGAGACGAGCAGCGTTCGCTGCCTGTAGGACGGTCACGGTTCCGCGCAAAGCTCGGCTGGAACGACCATGTGTGAGTCTCGTCCATTTTCCACAGCGCGTGCACTGACTGGCCGTAGCGAGCGCGTTTTCGCAGCGCTCGGCTTCCCCCTCGACAAGCTGAACCAGCCGGACGGCAAGCCAGATGAACTCGCGCTGCAGCCACCGCCGGTCGACCCGTCTACGGCGGAAGGCAAGGCGTCCCGGACCAAACTGCTGCGGGCATGGGTCGAAGTTAGCGCTTGGTTGGCCATTTACGAGAAGGCAAACAGTGAGTGGGATGCGGTGCCGATGGGCGTTGGTGCTGACGCCTTGCAGAGGACGGGCTCAAGGACTACAACACGATGGTGATCCACGTCAAGGCGGACAGCGAGCGGGATCTGTACCAGACGGGCATCGGCGCACATGTCTCCCAGAGTCGGTATTTTATTTGGTTCTCTCGTTGCTCGCCTCACGCCCTGCGTAGTATCGCGAGGGAGCCTCCCGGAACACGTCATCGCTGAGGCCCAGTCGGACCCGTCGTGGAAGGCGCTGGGAATGACTCCGAGCACGTATTCGTGGGGTAAGTCTGTCCTCGGCCAACTCACCTGCTCCGCTAACCTACTCGTCGGCAGAGCTCCTCGTGTTCGCATATCTCGCGCAGTGCAGGTGCGACCCGGCGAACACGATGGTGTACTTCACGCATCTGGTGACGATTGTGGACTCGCTGATCAACTGGCGGGCGGGGGAGCCGGACCAGCTGCAGGCGTTCATCGTGCAGGAGAAGGAGCGGTACCGGTTCACGCTGAAGGAGCACGATGACTACGCGCGGAGGCTGGGCTTCGGACGGAACAACGATCTGGGGGTGGAGCTGGACAGCGACGTGGACGACGAGTTCATTGCGCAGGCGTGGCGGAGCGCACGGCAGCGGGCGTGGATGAGTCCCGGGGACGCGTCGCGGAGGCGGGCGGGGCTGAACGACGCGCTGAAGGTGGTGGCGGAGCAGCGGGGGAGCACGGCGCTGATTAAGGTGTGGATGGAGGAGAAGGGGAGTGGGATGTCGCCCGAGACGGCGTATTCGACGCTGGATGTCCCGAGGGACGTTGACGAGACGATGCTGCTGACGGTATACTCAATGCGGGTATGTGATTTCGTCCGCTATCCGAATGGCTTTGACGAAATTTCTCGCGTCCAGATTGAGGACCAGCCGAGTCAGGCGGACAGGATGCGCGAGGCTCTGAACATCATCGCGGAGGTGACTAACAGCGAGCGATTGCGCCAGTTCCTTGCCACGGGCCGCGACCGTGGGTGGTCTCATTATGATTTACTAACTCCACGCAGATCTGACTATTGTACAGCGGGGGACACAAACATCCTGAACACGAGTCCAGAAATGCCGAGAGGTCTTAACCAGCTCGGGAACACGTGCTACCTCAACTCGCTTCTGCAGTACTTCTACACGATCAAGGATCTGCGGGTGGCGATCGCATCTCTGGCGACAGCTGACGCGAAGTTCCTTGATGACAGCAAGTTCACGGACGACGATCTCAAGCGCCACCGCGTCGGCGGACGTCTGGTCACGCGCCGTGAGATCCTGCGGTCTAAGAAGTGTACGCTTTTCGCACCAGGACTCCCGTTTATTATGACTTACGTACCCCGCAGTCGTGAACCTCCTCTCCGAGCTCTTCTGGAACATGGAGTTCTGCGAGACCGCGGCCGTGACGCCCGCGATCGAGCTCGCGAAGCTCGCGCTCGTGACGTCGCAGGACGAGGAGGAGGACGAGACTGACAAGGCAGGCACCGACTCCTCGAACGATACTGACGCTACTCTCGTTGACGATATGGCCCCCCGTCCCGTGTTTGACCGCTCCTCGCCGCCCGTCGCCCCTGTGCAGAGCCCGAAGAGCCCGACGGGCAGCGTCCTCGGCAAGCGCGCCCGCGACGGCGATGGCGACGCGGACGGGGAGCTGCCGATGGACATCGACTCCTCGCCAGCACACTCGCCCCCAGGGCCGAGCGTCGCGAGCCCCCCAAGCACGAAGGCGAGCGGGTCGAGCGGGTCGGGCAGGGCGAGCGAGGACCCGATGAGCTTCATCGAGGACGCGATCGGGTCCTCGTCGAAACGGCCCGCAGCGGGTAACGGGGACGGTGATGCAGACCCAGACGTGGAGATGAAGGATGGGTCGCCGCCGTCTCAGGCGGCGGGCAAGGTTCCCCCACCGCTGCCGCCCAGGAAGAGGCAGGCCGCAGACTCGGTGATGATGTTTGGTATGTGCTGTCTTTTTCGGTCTTCGAATGGGATGTGGTCTGAACATGATTCCGCCGTCGCCACCGTAGGACGCCAGCACGACGTGTCGGAGTGCATGGACAACTGCATGTTCCAGATCGAGACGGCACTGCTCGACTTCCAGGGGATGGCCGCTTCGGACGACGACAAGACGAGTCCGATCAAGAGGTAGCTTCCCGCGGGTTTTAGCTAGGTTGTGGGCGTTCACATACACGTTACAGGTTGTTCTACGGCAAGAAGCGACAACGGCTTGTTTCGCTTTCTCCTAATGACGATGCCAGACATCAGTCATCCATCCACGAGAAGGAGGACCTGTTCTCACAGGTTCACGTGAACGTCGCCGAGGAAGGGTTTGACCTGTATGACGGACTCGCACGGTACTTCGACGATGTCGTGGAGATCGGGGGGCAGAAGAAGCAGATGGAGGTCTCGATCGTCGATCCACCGCCACTCCTCCAAGTCCAGCTTCAGGTAGCGTTCTCCGTCTCAGTCCCCTTTCCGATGGAAGCTTATGGCGTCTATAGCGAGTGCAATTCAACCGCGAGACGCAGCAGGCGTACAAGTCGCAAGCTTACGTCAAGTTCGGCGAGACCCTCTACATGGACCGTTTCCTGGACAGTGCGGACCCAGGGAAGAAGGCGCGCTCGAAAGCCATCCAGACGGAGCTCACCATTGCGCGAGAGCGGGTACAGCGCCTCACGCAGGGAAAGGCATGTCTCGCCGCACACGATTCTCGTTCCGATTTCACAAAGCTGACCAACTCGCGCAGCACGCCCCGTTCGCCCCAGCGTTCGCCAACACCGCCGAGTACCTCACGAAGCAGGGCGTGCTCGACCTCGCGCTGGACGACGCGAACTCGTTCGCGCTCTCGCTCGCGCGCGAGGAGTCGCTGATCACGGAGCAGCTGCGCGCCGAGCGCGAGCGCACCGCGGCGCTCAAGGCGCAGATGGAGGAGATCTGGCGGGACGAGGCCGCGGCGGCGTACGAGCTCACGTCGGTGTTCATCCACCGCGGGTCGTCGCCGTCGTGGGGCCACTACTTCTTCTACTCGCGGAACCTGCCCGGCCGCCCGGACGAGTGGTTCAAGTACAACGACTCGGACGTGAGCGCGGTCTCGAAGGACGAGGTGCTCGCCGACACGACGGGCTCGACGGCGAATCCGTACATGGTGAGCATACGGCCCTTGCTGCGATCCGCGCGATAGCGACGTGCTGATTGTCGTCCGCTTTCTCATTCTCATTTCCCATTCTCATTCTCGACGCAGCTGGTCTTTGTGCGGAAGGGCTACGACGCGATCGATACCGTGCATAGATTCAACCCGGACTCTCTGCAAGAGGCCGAGTAACCGGGCCGTCCCGTCCGTCCCATCCATCCATTATGAGCCCGATGGCCTTGATTTCTTGTCTTTTTTTCTTTCTCGCTGACCTGACTACCATGACCCACTAGTATTAGTATTGGACCCTGCAAGCAAGCATCTTGTCGAATTTTGTATCCATGCATCTGCAATAGTGTAGCACCACCGCGCATACATGCTTCTCATGTTGTCCCTAAGCTTGTCGATGCCCTTAAATCATAGTTCATAGTTCCGTCTACACCTAAGTACTAGCCCTTCCGACATTCGATCGCGAGTGGTGCTGGCTGTGCCACAATCGTATTCAAATTTCGGTCCTTGGCTGTTGAGTTACGTTCAGCGTCGCCTTCGCAAGAGGATTTAAAATGATGGGTTGGCCTAATCTACAGGTGAGTGTGGCCCAAACAGAGAGTCCCATCCCGTCACACCTTACTTATCCATAATACTATTTCTCAGGCGGTTTTGCAGATGAACTGACGCGAAGGGGAAGATATACTTACCATGGTCGATGATGATCCAGGAGCGCCGAGCTTCCATTTTAGCCTGCCGGCAACGACGTTGGTTCATGATCAAGGTTTGGTTCGAAGTGGAAGGAGACAAGCACGAAGCAGAGGGTGGCCGATCGAACCTTATAAACAGGCCAACACTCGAAAGAGGACACCGCGAATGCCCCTTCTACATCCTCCCATCCTCGTCCCTCGTCAACCCCCTCTGCACCCCACTCGCCGTTGCATTCACGTTCCAGGCGGACCTCCCAGCATGCCTTTCATCCCGCCCACGCCTAGCTTATTGCATCCCGACTCGCAAGCGCGTCTCGCACAGTCGGCGTTCAACTTGACCTTGAACGTCTCTCTCCCGGTCCCGCTTCCGTCCATCGATGTCCCCGAGGTGCATATGCGTGAGTACAGTCCCTCTAGGTGTCACCCTCAAGCTGGCCAACCACTACTCACCACCGCCCACGCGCACATACATGGCAGCCTTCTTCCTCGCGCTCTACCAAGGTCCGTACTCTGCCCGTGCTACCCCTACTGCCCTCACCGAGGCAGCTCACGCGTCCCTGTTCCTCCACACAGCCATCGTCGAGTTCTTCGCCAAGCTCCCCGCCCACGCCGGGCGACTCGCCAAGGAGCACCTCGGGGACATCCAAGCCGGGAAGATCGTCCTTCTCCTCGTCGTCACTGCTGTCGCGTTTTGGTTTGCCCTGCGAGGTACGTGTACGCATACGTATCCTTCCGCTCGAACGCTGAGCTCTCTACATCGCCCGACGCGCAGGCCTCGCGTTCACTTTCCTCGTCCTCCGATGCGCCGCAGGGTGCGTCCTGCGCCTTGTCGGCTTCACCGCCAAAGGGGTCGCAGCAGGTAAGCAATACGCCTGTCACCAGCCCGGCCGGGGGGCAAACCTGAACCTGGCTCCTCACGACGTGACTCCTTGTCGCAGGGTCCGTGGCGGCTGGCGCCCAGAGCGCAGTGTACGGGGCGTCCACGGGAGGTGTTTTCTCGGTGCTCCAGTCGTTGGGGACGACCCTCGGTTGAGGTGAGGGTGAGGGTGAGGGTGAGGGTGAGGGGACTCGCGCTCGTGGCGGCTTGCCAGCTCGCGAGGTGAAGACGGTGACGTCGGGGATTCGTTTCGAGTTTGTCTAGATCTTATAATTAAGTTAGAAGCCCCGATGGACGTCGTTTGGTGACTAGGACGCCGCTCGAAATCGAACAGCAAGTCAGCCGAGTACGCGACTCGGAGTAGCAGGAGACTTGCCAGATACGTACATGTACGGTATACGCCGCGAAGTCGAAGAACGTCCGTAGAAGCGAAATCGACGTTCCGACGGCCGCGGTTCGAACTTCGAACTCGGCATCACGCATGCGCAATTAATGCTCTGGCTGACCGAAGAGGATATTTGGGACACTGGCAGGCGCACGACGACCCCGAGCTCCTGAGTGTATACATGCCTCCACGGACAACAAGAGGCAGACAGAAGATCGGATGACCGCACGTTCAAGCTCGAGGATGTCCGTCGACTCAGGACGTCAACGGCGACGGCGTCCCTGCCAGCGTCCACGTTGAAATAAGGTTCGCGGGCAAGAATCCGAAGTCCGAAGAGCTGGGGCCTTTGACCGTGCTGCGGTAATAGCTATAGGTGGACGAAGACCCGTGCGCATTTGAGCAGGCCTCGTGTAAAGGTGTTGTTCCGAGAACGGTTGCTGGGGGTGGGGTATTAGGCTGAGATGTCCACTCCCTTCAAGTTCCTTCTAGCCACTCCCAACCGTCCAGTCCTCCACCTCTATCCTCCATCGATCATCCTCCCCCCAAGTTCTCCCCCCGTACCACTCGCGCAACATGTTCGGACTCCTCCTAGGCCTGCTGGGGTTCACGAAGGCCGGCGTCGCCGCGGGTACGTTTCACTCACGCACTGTCAAACACTTCCCGAGTCTGTCAGCTTCCAGCCAACTGACCGCCTCCCGCTCGCACAGGGTCGATCGCGGCCTGGGTGCAGAGCACCTTCTACGGGGCCTTCACATGTGGGTTCTTCTCCCTGTTGCAGTCGGCGGGCGCGACGGCCGCCGTCGGATGCAGCCCGCTCGTCACCGTCCTCGGTCTGCTAGGGTGAGTCGTCGTCGTTCGAACTTGTCGCGGCGTCACGCCGATATCGATGGCAGCTGATCTGTTGTAGGGGTGTGGCTCTGTGGTTAATCACGGCATGATGGGATTCCGGGTCCGAGTGCTGTCCTTGCGAAGTGTACTATGTCTGTGCGCATATAGTCGACGTCCTGTACAACACCGCGCTTCGAGTCTGTAGTAGAGCTATATTCAGCAAGTTCGTGTGTGTGTGCACTTGTGGAGAGAGCCTCACCGAGCGACCAGTGTGGGCACCAGTACCCAGGTCCCATTCACTTCACTTTCGCGCCTATCCAATAGATACGTCGCTGAATCTTCCAACGTGGACAGAGAGTGGACGGTTCGGTGACTGGGACAAAGAACGTTCAGGCCCTTCCTTCAAGTTATCGCCGGGTTAGTAGCTGCAGAGCGGCGACCAATGTCGACGACCGAGCACCGTTTCCCGTCTTGAACCACGGGCCCCCAGTGAGATCTGAGATCTGAGAGAGCGCCGGGCACATATATGGGCACTCGTTTGGCCCGTAGGAGCCGGCAGCGTCTGAGGAGGAACGCGCTGAACACGCGGTTACCGGCAGGACGAGCGAACTTGCCGGATAGAGTCGGATACTGGCACTGTGCGCATGTCGAATCTGTATGTTTAAGAATGAGCTGTATGCGCCAGGCCCGAATGAGTCAACGATGACTTACTTAACCTTAGCTTCGAGATCCCCACACATACCACATAGAGCCAGGATGGTAAGCCGTCCGAGACTCCGAGTCTGAGTACTGAGTCCGAGTCCGAGTCCGAGTTTGATACTTTCCAGGAAAGCTCACGTGACACGCGCAGCAGGGCCGAGCAAGCTATCCGCGAAGCGTTTTTATGAATACAAACTCCTGAGAAACCGGGATACTCATACACAGTATACAATGAATCCGCGATACCACCTCCGAGAGCGTTTACGAGAACAGGGCTTCGTCTCCATCGAGGGTAAGACGGTGAATGCGCTGAGTACCGCCCTCCTCCTTGACGCTATCATCCCCCCGCATCAGCGAGTCCATCTCCACGATCGCCAAAGCAAAAACACTCACTCTGCAGACGCGGTCACCTCAGTCTCGTCCCCTGCGTCCTTCTGCGTCCACACGAACTTCGACTTCGGCTGCCCCAATCCCGCATCAGCCCCATCGTCTCCATCTCCCTCCCTAGTACCAACCAAGAGCACGGAAGACGCACCTTAGCACCAGCCTCACCCTCCCCCTGTGCGGCGGCGACAGACACGAAGCTCGCCGTGTCCGGGTTCCACCTCTTCTGCAGCGCGAGCAGCGCCTCCTTCAGCCCGTCCCTGTCGAGCTCCCGCCCCGCGACGCGCGCCGTCGCGTCGTGCGTGAAGTAGTTGCCGAAGCGCGTGCTGAAGAGGTCGACGGGCCCGTGGCCCAGGCGGAGCCCGGGGATGTGCGGCTGCGAGAAGTGGATGTAGGGCGAGTTGAGGAGCGTCGAGAGGCGCTCCTGCACGAACTCGGGCGACGCGGGCGTCGTCTGCGGGTCGGTGGTGGGGGCGGAGGACATGGCGGAGAACGGGCGTTGGAGTTGGAGTTGGAGTTGGAGTTGGGTGCGGTCGAGAGGGGTGCGGGTGAGAGAGGTAGAGGACGGGTTGGACGGGCAGTGGGAGGACGAGCTCGAGCTGGAGAGGAGCGCGCCGGTTACAGTGGATGCGAGACTCTGAGAGGGTCTGAGCGAGGCAGATGCGGCGAGAAGAGCGAGGGCTGGGCGGGTTATAAGGACCATGCAAAGAGCTGGAAGCAAGAAGCAAGCCGGGCAAACTGCGGTTCCCGGGGTTCCCGCTGCGGGCCCGGTTTATGCTCTTCGGTGCATGCAATGACGTCAGCCGCGCTCCCCCTCCTCGTTCCAGCGCTTATTCTGGAGAGGACCAGCCTAGGCTCGACTTTGCCTGTCCGAGCCTCCCGAAGCCTTCTTGGAGTCGCAACACTTACGGTTGCATTCAGCATAAATACTACTGTACACTACAGGCACGTATACATATAATTCTACAGCCTCGAGCTGATCTAGGCAAACAGTACTCGTCGCACCCGGCCCACTCGGAATCCAAACCTCCATCCTCAGGCCGAGCTTCAAGCTTCAAGTCAAAAACAGAAGTCGGACCCGAAACCTGCGAACCCAACCGTCTCCCGGTCAGCTCCAGCCCCGCCCCAGGTGAGCAAGCAACGTCTCGCACTCACTCGACTCCACGATGTCCGCCTCCGCCATGCACTGCACGGGCGTATACAGCCCCGGCACCCGCACGCACACGAGCCTTACCCCGCCCTCCCTCGCCGCGTCCACCAGCCCCTCGCCCTCGTCCCAGCCCGAGCCCAAGCCCACGGGCACCGTCGTCCGGTACTGCGACAGGAAGCGCACCTCCCTCAGCCCGCTCTCCCTCCGTCCCCGCAGGAGCCCCGCGAGCGCCCGCGCGTGCGGGAACCACCGCCTTCCCCGCGATTCCCCATCCGCGTCGGGGTCGGGGTCGGGGTCCGCGTCGACGTAGAGCTCAAGCACGCGCACGCTCGGCGGCAAGTCGCGGAAGAACGCATCCGAGTACGCCCCCAGCGGGCACCTGACGCGCTCGAGCGCCCTGTGGTGCCGCACCACCGCGTCCATGAACGGCTCGCCCTGCTTCGGCCAAGCCACCCCCCGCTCAGCACCAGCTCCCTCATGTTACTGTTACTGTCACTGTCACTGTTGCTGTTGCTGTTCCAGTTACTGTCGCGGTTGCTGGTACGCACGAGCGAAAGAGGAGAGGAGGGGGAAGGAGGGGAGGCGAGGGCGGCGGCCCAGGCGCGGTGGGGCACGAAGAGCTCGAAGAGCGCGTGGAGCTGGAAGGCCTCGAGCTGCGGCGCGAACGCGCGGAAGAGCGCGAGCGCGGCGGGACACGCGACGAAGTACACGCGCACGAGCAGCCTCCGCAGGCGCGGCGCCAGCGACGCGTCGATCGCCCAGTCCCGCTCGTCGACGTCCGTCCCCCGCCCCCACCCGTCCATGCCCCAATCCCAACCTGACTCCCCCCACTCAGACTGGGATTCGAAGTACGGGTCGAGGTCGGAGTACGGGTCGGAGCAGTGGGCGTTGGCGAAGTCCACCTCGAGCGCCTCGAGGCGCGGGAGGGCGAGGCACGCGCGGAGGGCCGCGGGGGTGAGGGGGCCGTGCGCGACGAGGTGCGGGACGGTGCGCACGGCGGGCGCGGCGAGCACGGACGGGTCGAAGGCGTCCTCGGAGGCCCACGCGTACCGGAAGCGCGCGAGGCCGTGTGGGGGGAGGTGGTGCAGCCACTGCCACTCGACGTCTTCTCGTTCTTGATCTCGTTCTTGGTCTTGGTCTTGGTCTTGTTCGTGTTCTTGTTCGCGTGCTTGTGCTACGGAGGAATCGGGTCCCCCGGTGTGCAGGGAGAGGCAGCGCACCATGCTTGCGAGACGGGGGGCGGTGCGCAGCGTGCGCGCGAGTAGGCGGCTGCGCGCGGGAGGGTCGAACGGGCCGAGACAGAGGGTGTTGTACAGGAGCTCCTGGGCGGGGAGCGTCCAGGCGCGGCAGACGCGCGCGGCGGCGCAGAGGGACGCGTCCGTGTCGAGGTGGTAGAAGATCTGGAGGAGGAGGTCCTTACCCAGCCGAGCGGCGAGCATCCGTCGCACCGGGACCGCCATGTCGTCGCCGAGTCGGAAGCCACTGGCAATTGCACGCGGTGCTCGGATGTGCGTCGAAAAAAATTCCTGGATTTTATATGCGGGGAGTTCTGACCTGACCTTGACCTTGGCCTTCGGGCACGACGATGTCTTGGGAGTCGGAGTCGTGTCGCGTCGTGTCGTGTCATGTCATGCTGCGCCCTCGACCCCGACCCCGACTCGAGCCTGGGGAATATGCACAGTGGCTGCGCTCCAGTACTAAGTGGTACTGTGTACTGTGGGCGCAGCCCCACAATTGAATGCCGACGTCGAGATCAGCCCTTCCTCGGGGAACGTGGTGCGCCCGCCATCTTCAGCTTCTCCACGGTGGAACTCGAGCCTGCGGACGAGCAGATGGCCATAAGGCATAGCGGTGCGTGTAGGTCCACACGCCCTGCGCAGCGGCATCCCCGACGCCGCCGGGAGCAGGCGCTATGGCCGCAGATTCAACGCCGACACCGAGTTGTACGGTCGGCGAGAGATGTGACTGTATGCGCCCGGAAAGGCGTCAGGAAGCGTGTACGGTATGTGAAAGGGTTTAGATATCCATACCGATGGTTTCGATGTGGCCACTATACACTCCGGAAGCAGCTCTTCGTTCCCTGGGCCCAGAGCTTAGAAGGATTGGTTATCGATTCAGCGTTCCCGCGGGCCGCAGCCAGCTTGTCAAAACATGTCGAGCGGAGCTGCAGCTAACTGCGTCGGGAACCGCGCCGTTGGAGGCCGAGGGGAAGGGAAAGGCGATGGATGAGCGCGAAGGCAAAGAAGAGTTCGCAGCCAAAACGTGGCAGGGCAGCCTCCGCGATTGCTATCGTCCTCGCCGGATGACTCGGGCTCGAGCTTGATCAGAGCCTTCGACTGACGCGTTTCCAGTTGTTCGCAGTCGTCCCCCGGGCCAGTCAAAATGCGCAGACGGCTGCCCAAGACGCAGCAACGCAAGTTAGGGACATATTGCTGTGTGTAAAGAAGCAGATATAGACACTCACCCACCCTTAGGAATCTAGTAGATACTCACTTACATGATGGAGGGTGATATAGAGGAGGGCTTTGCGGTAACTCGAACGAAAGGCGCATTTGGCGCTGGCGCATCCCCTCGGGCCATATCGGCCCGGGCGCATCCGTGGCCGCTGCTCGGGAGGAGTCGTGCCCTCACACGACGGGCAATTGGATGCTTTCGACGGGCGAAAAGTCGCTGAATAGGGAACATGGGTAGAAAAAGGCAAGGGCCGCCTTCAGCCACATTTTGGTCGACCGAAAAGGCAACTTTTACAGCCACTTTTCGGCAGTCGAAAAGTGGGATGGCGCCGAAAGGCTTTCGGCCTGATGAAAAGTCGCAGAATAGTTCTATAAATAGGCATTCCACGGGGCGAATTTTGTCCAGTCGAAAACAATGCCATCTCGATCCCTATTCGACGCCTTTTCGCCGCAACAAAAATTGATGTGACATGTAACAAATTGTCAGGCCCGCTCTCAGCGGTCGAAAACGCGATCAATGAGACAGCTCCACGACCACTTTTCTCCCATCCACAAAGAGCCCTGCATTCAAAGGCAGAATCAAGTTTTGTACCTGCCGAAAAGGATGTACCCGCCACCGGAACCGCCGTAGCTCCCGATTTGGACTGGAACCTCCCGATGATCCGGCGCTCCAGATCCTTTTGAGGCCAGGTCGGCCGCTTGATGCCCGGAAGTCCACCGCTTGATACCCGGAGGTTCGCCGCTTGATGGTTGGAGGTCAATGGCCATGCGCTTACTCCGTCCGACTCCGTCCGGGTGGTCACACAAGTTGAGGGAACAACCCATTGATAAGCTGAGGTAAGGAAGGCGTGAAGCCGACCAGGGTCGGTACGCGAGAAGAAAAGTCTAGAGCAACATCGGAAGGATGAGAGTGGTGAGTTTACAGGTTTTACGCCAGACGCGAGCAGGAGCGGGGAGAGGAAAAGGAAGGAGTGAGGTCATGTAGACGATAGAGATAGTGGATATAGGAAAAACTGAGCGCCGAGAGGCGACGAGGAATCGCGCAGCACGTCAATACCGGGGAGTAAAGTGGGGCGAAGATGGCAGGCGCGACGCAGCGACGTGGAAGGTGGGAAGAAATGAGAGGAGGGAAGCAGGGAGATACAGTGCGGATGCGCGCCCATGCAGGAGATGGGCGGAGTAGAGTGGAACAGCCCGGGGGAACGGGGGCGGGGGCAAGCGCGAAGGCGACGCGAAGCTGACTCGTGCCTGCGTGTCTATGGGGGAAGAGAAGGGTGGAGGGGTGAAGTAGAGCGTGGACGGGGGATGCGGCGCGTCGGCGCGAGAGGTGGGAAGGAGGGCGCGGGATGCCATGCCGACACGCTCAGCGCGTCGATGAATCAGGATTGGCGGAGTGGAGCACAGCGTGGACGACAGACAGGTAGCGCGTCGATGTGGGGAGAAAAGTGTGGGGGAGTAGAGCGGAGCCTAGAAGTTCGACGCGGTGTGACGGCGCGAGAGGTGGGAAGGGCGGGGAGATGTGATGCAGCCACGCGCGCAGCACGTCGATGGAGGAGTGGAGTGAAGCGCGGTGCGACGGCGCGAGAGGTGGGAAGAAGGGCAGGGAGACGCGGCGCGAACGCGTGCAGCGCGTCGATGCGAGGAGAGAAGGCTGGAGGAGTGGAGTGGGGCGCGGTGCGACGGCGCGAGAGGTGGGAAGGAGTACAGTGGAACCTGAACGGGAGACGTGGTGCAAAGCAGGCAGGCGACAGCGGAGACAATGATCGCAGTGATGAGTAGCTGGCAGTCGGGCATGCGGGTTGAGTTAGGCACGCGGGATGCTCGTGACGCGGTATCTTCTGTCGGACTACCTTCGTCAATCCTCAGATGCCTCGGCGTCGATCTCTTCCGCCAATCTCTCCAGCCCGGGGAAGATGTCGCGCTCCTCGTCATACTCGAGCCCCTCAGGGCGAGCCAAGAGCTCAATCAGCCTTCCCAGCGGTATTTCATCCTCCTGAGCTGCGACCTCCAGGAGAGCCGCGTGCATCCAGACCTCAAAGTCCTCCGCTGATTCCACATCTTCGAAGGTGATCCGCACCCCACCAGACGGGACCTCTCTCGCGCATGCAAGCACGTTCGGCTGTAAAGGAATGTAGTGAGATCGCTGACAAGAGTCGCGATGACGGATAATGTGAGACGAACCCTCTCGGAATCTTGCATTAAAATGTTCTCCTTGAGGTCGATCAACACAGCGTCGTCGTGCTCAGCGCCGTGGAGGACCAAGAAAACTGTGAACGGAGACTGTCAGTGTACCATAATGACGAGGTGCGCTGACGAGCTTACGATTAATCTCGGCCGACGAGCTGGTCTTGAAGATATAGACTTGCGGGTTGAAAGAAATGAACACGCCGCCTTCGGTTTCGATATCCGGGTAACCCCAGGCAACTACGCTCGCCGCGGGGGCGGAATGGCTTTGGGTACGTCAACACAATACGAAGAACACGGAGCTGATGCTGAACTCATGACTTACACAATTTGTCCAATGTATTCAGTTCCAGCGAGCGTCATCTGGACGGCGGGAGATTGGGAAGACATCGTGGAGTATTGGAGTGGCGATGGAGTGTTAGAGTGGCGGTGGACGATGGGTGTTGGAGTGGCGATGGAGTGGCGATGGAGTGCAACGAAGTGGCGTGAAGAGGGAGTACGAAAGGATGAGCGGAAGACGCTGAAGGGCACGCATTTGCTCCAAATACATGCCGACATAGACAAAGGGCCCTTGTGTTCCTGGAATTGGGAAATGATGTCACTTCGACACGATGCAAACGCATGCTTTGATCGTTTTGAGCGTTCAAATATCGGTCGGCGTGAGAGTTATGAAGTCACTTTATTTTACTCCTATACCATGGATGATAAGTCGAGAATACGTGGATCCACAGCGACCCACTCACCCTGTCTAGAGAGCGCACCACGATACACTCCATGCCTATGTCTTCCGGGCTGTACGTCAAGGCCGCAAAATGGCAACGTACATTCTGCGGCCTTACCAGACGCGGAGTGGGCTGAAAAACGTTATAACAGAGCCACGTATTGATATCAGGGAACCGACGATAGGGATCATGCAGGGTATGACCTGGATCCAGGGGCCTGTACTCGTCAATCCAAAGGAACGTCTCCAGTACGACCTTCCCCTCTTCGCGACGACCATGAAGAAAAATGCCAGCGATTTGTCCCGCAAGTGGGATGGCGTGTTCGACGTCTGCCAAGGGGTCGTCGAACAACACGAACGAGTCACGGAGGCCTGTCTTGCGGGTTGCGAACCTAACACCATTGCGATCTATGCTGCCGATGTTGTTCACTCCAACTGGGAGGACTGGCATGCCAGGATTAGTCGCAGCATACGCCGAAGAGAAAGAACAGGCAGAGAAGGAAGAAATCAATGCGAGCAGGGAGTCATAAAGTTCCCGAGGTAGCTCTTCCTCCTTCTTTTCGTTGTAGTCCTGTAGGCGAGTGTCCTCTGGTGCGTTCAGACCGAAGGGGATGAAGTCTGCGATGCGAAGCCCCACAGCTCTCACCGACTTCACCGCTTCGTGGTAAGTGGAGACCATCTTCTTGAAGGGCAGCGAAGTCGGCCATTCGATTGTGTCCATGAGCCAACGAAGGGTACATCCGATGTGGAAATAGCGCATGAATGTAAGCGGCATATCCTCTGCAAGTGTCATCAGCGATAGCATGCACCTGACAAGACGTCTCGTACTTGTCTTGTTGTTGGTATTCAACTGCTGGAGTATACCATTGTAACGTTCGAAGGGAAAGGTCCACCACGCGTGAACCGGGCCAAAAAGCAGAAGACATTGCCGGAGATGGAGGGAGAGGTGATGATTGGGGACAAGATGGTGTCGAAAGACAGAACGTAGCGTTCGCAAGTAATGCATCATGTAGCTATCAAACTTCTCTGCGCGAGCGATATCCATGGAACGACGAGTGGCAAGATCGACCGCGCAAACAAGCGCGAGAAAATTGTCGAGGAGGAGTTTGGACCTATCCGAGGCCTTCGACGAGCCCCACAGCCGGCACAAGGTGATTACTAGGCTGACTGTGCCGACCGTTCTCCATTGATCCGCCTTCAGCTTTCCATGTGACGGGCTACCGAAGTTCCTCAGAGGACGCTCCATCCAAGATGGGAACGTCGTGTTCGAGATGTCCTCCCGGATCATCTTTATCGTAGGCTGGTCTATGATGCGGTGCTTAGAGATGTCGTGGGGATTTTCGGCGAGGTGAAAATCAGCCGTGGCATCGTCAAGCACAGGAGGAAGCTTGACACCCGGGTTGGACGAACTAGCAAACTGCATATGCTTAGAATGAGTTGCAGATGATATGCGAGAGCTAGACTTACATGTTCCAGAAGCGCATTTACGTATGCCGCCTTCGACAACGACGCATCCTTGGGAGATATACCGTTGAACTCAGCAACCGCGACTACATAACCTTTCCGTATCTTCCCCCAGGTATTCTTCGACTGATTGGTGATCGCCTTTTCGACTAGGAGGAGCTGAGCTCGTTGCTGCTCAGGCGTATGTGGCTGGGCCTTCGACGAATCACTGGCTTTATCCTTGACATCCAAGCCCCAGACGTCCCTGCAATGGTGTCGTAGATCGCCTAAGAGCAGGTTGTGCATCGCATCCACGACGGCGAACTGCGTAGGGTCCCAATATTCTAGGCGGAGGAGTTCGCTCCAGCGGATCCCGTGTTCCTTGAACTCAGTGGCGCGGACTGCATCAGTAGGCGCTTCCTTCCACTTCGTAGCAAGGCGTAAATGCTCGCTCCAGGAACGCGTAGGCCAGTGAGATCGATCGAGGTCGTTGATCCGGTCCTTCAGAAGCTGACAGAATGAACAGAAATGTGCAGCCATGTGTCCAGCGAAGCCAGCGGCCTTGCGGAGAGCAGGGAGATCGCAAACCAAGGGTATGACAGCAGCGCGAACGAGCACTGCGACATGGTCTGGCGAAACATTCTCGAAGAGAATACCGCGATGCCACAGCACGAGGAGCTCGTCGACGAGAGGGCGGAGAAGGTGATTGATCCAGTGGAGTGTGGGTTCTTTGGGACCGGGGATAATCGACAAGAGACACATGTACTCCGGCCTATAACGAAGATGGTCGGGGAGATTCTCGCAGATGAGGTAGATCGCGCCGACCGAATGTGACTTGCCCGCCTTCTTGTTGCCAAAGGGATTGAACCAATCGATGAAAAGACTGAAGACGATATGTACGGTGTTATCGGGCTGGGCAGAGAACAGCGTCTTCCGATCTGGTCCGAGAAACGTCCGCACGGCAGGTGCGTGAAAGATATCCCTCCACCGCCCCGGGACAGATGACCACGCAGCCCTCATGCGTTCGACAAGACCACGTCGACTGACCAAGTCCATGAGCCAGGTCTCGACCTTGCGATACGGGTAAACGAGCACAGGTTCGTAAGTGACCTTTCCAGGCTCATTCTTGCGAGTGGGAGCGTGATCCTGCTTGTAAACGAGCGTGGTACCACAGACGGGTTGATCTGTCTCCTGGAAGGTGCAGGTATGGGGGTAGGGATCGTCGGGTTTTTGGGGGTCGGGGGAATAGAGAGAAGCGCACTTTGGACAACACGCGTAGCGCACCAGGTCCGGTTCCAGCTCCAGGTCCTTGAAGACAGTTCGCATGTCGTCGGGGACCTTAGTCAGCAACTCCTCCTGACCAGGCGTCAGAACCGCTTGACCTGTTTGGGTGTTGGACCAGACGAACGCGCCGAAGATCACCACTTGAAGAGTGGCAAGGATGTAATCGCTACACAGCCTCGAAGCGGCCGCCAGCGAATGCAGGATGGATGCCATGATCAGTCCAGCGAGGATGAAAGGCTGCATCTTCCTCGTGCGCGAACGACGCTCCAGAATATCTGTATGTCGACAGTTGAGTTGAGGAAACAGATAGTGTAGATAGGCATACCTGATTTAATGTGGAGGGGGCCGTCCTTTTTGCGACGGTGCGCACCGATGATCAACTCTGTCACAAGCCTGCTCCAAGCTCTTCCCTTCATCGTATCAAGCTTGGTGATCTCCGCATCCAACTTCTCAAGGACGGTCATACGAAGTGTGTCCAGCTCGAGATCGCCAGTTGGTTGTATGTGCACGACATAGCGCCGCTGCTCCTCGAGCCACAAATAGAAGCTAACGAAAGCGCCCTCGTTGGGTTCAGGAACTGGGTCCGTGAGCGTCGTTGGTTGAGAGCGAAACGTCAAGCTCATATTTGGTGGAACCGTCTGCCCCAAGTTATCGGCCGTGGCGACAATGCCGGTCAATATCGGTTTCAGTCGGTCTGCGTGATCGGAGGCCTTGGTCTACCATCGCGATTATGAGACGGGAGCAAGATGGGGAATCAAATCAGGCTCAGACGCACCCCGTGGCCTTGACCTGCAGAAGAAGTAGATGGGTTGACTACATCCGGGGTCGATATCTTCGGGGGCGGCGTTATTTACATAGCTGCTAGTAAGACTGAACCGGAACGGACACACCGATGCCTCCTCTCTGACCTGTGGACCTTGGCATGCATCCGATTCACGTACCCCAGGTTGGTCGCGTGCATGCGAGGACGAGCTCTGATGAAAAGATACATTTCAAGAGAGCAGTGGATATGAAGTTTGAAATTTACGCACTGACTCCACCGCTAGAACGTTCGTGTTTTGATGCTCTTCCTGGCCGGCCATCCAATCCCGATCGCGTGTATGTGAGGAGCGTGAAGATGAAGCCTGTTGTGAGGGCAGTTCACCCGCGGTAGTCAAAAGGATGGTGCTCGATATGGCCGCCTCCGTCTTTCGAGCCTCACCGTCCGTGCGCGCATCGCGATCCAAGTGCTTTTTACGAGTTTGAGAGGTGACAAGTTTCCCTATTTTTTCGTCGCCGTCTTCGTAATAGACGTAAATACGGCATGTTGAACAAGTACAGCAAACCTTTTTAGCTTTCATAAGAGGTAGGTGAGCGGGGAGAGTCTGAGGCACGGGAAGCGCAGGCAAAGGCGCTTCTCCGGCCAACAAGATGCTACGAGGCCGATAATCAGCAGACGATCATGGATGCGCCGACGCACCCATCGCCCGATATCAGTAACGATCTAGAATTACATGTGGGTGCCATCAAATGGCGGAGACATGCCCGGGAGATCGACATCACGCCCTGCGTGAGGCCCACTCCCACATCGGATATTCGTAGGAAGGGGACGGGACAACAAGATCAAAAACAGCTTTCCATACCAAGCACAGAAGGGACCAAGCTGAGTAAACCACAGCCCACGCATACTACTCTTGGTTCAGCAATGATATTTCAGAAAGAGAGACAGGTGGGGCTAACCATTGTTGAGCAGAGATCGAGATAGTGCCACATCGTATTGAAGGAAATATTCTTGAAGTTTAGACCTACGGCATCCAATGCAGCATAAATGGTAGACTGCGTGGACTACAAGACCGAAATAAGCAAGGTTAAATCTGAACAGATATATCGCGATATCTACCTCTGAAGGGGAGGGGGCTTCGGTGGACGGCGCAACGACTGCACACTGAATTGGCATCGACTGGGTAGGAAAGAGGGGAGTGACGCCCAAAGCACGAGAACCCGCTAGGACGTCCGAGACGAGAGAGAGAATAGCGAAAATACGCTCTGCCATGGGAAACATGTTGACAGCAACGCCGTTCAAACCGAGGCCTGGCGAAGGAGGGGGCGCATCACCGTCGGTCGGCGGGGCTGGAGAGGGCGCACCACCGTCGCCGCTCAAACCAAGGCCTAGCGAAGAAGGGGATGCAGCGGTGCGGGGTGCGCTACCGTCGGTCAACGAAGCTGGAGGAGGCGCGCTACCGTCGGTCGACGAAGCTGGAGGAGGCGCACCACCGTCGCCGCTCAAACCGAGGCCTAGCGAAGAAGGGGACGCAGCGGTGCGGGGCGCGCTACCGTCGGTCAACGAAGCTGGAGGGGGCGCACCACCGTCGGTCGGTGAGACCGAGCGGCTCTCGAGATCAGCTTCAAGCCAGTTACTGGTATCAATGATGAGAGACAGAGATGACGGAGAAGAGGAAGCCTCTTCGGAAGCATCGCGTAGAATTTCGGCTTCCAACGAGAGTCTGTGACCTGCTGATCTCTCTTCATCAGGAACTTCTAGACGTGTAGACCAAAAGTTAACAGACGAAGATACAGTATAGCTAAGAACGGACCATATGCGGACCCTTCGTGGTCAACGTCGAGCGCAAGGTCGTGAATCCTCTCCTGAAGTCGCATGACCATGCCCCATATCACGTCGTTGTGTTCATGCATTTCCGAAAACTCGGTGGCCAGAAACTTCGCCAGTTCCTTCATAGGAAAGAGCTCCATGACTACCTCCTCCATGGTGTCCTTATTGGCAGTACACCGGGTCTGAAGCAGGTCCACATTCCGCTCCGCCTTGCCCAAAGATGTTTGCATCATGTCCATCCGTTCAGCGACGTAAGTCTTGAACTCGGCCAGTTCCTTTCGTTCCTTCCGTAATTGTCCTATCGATACCTTTGGCGATATCCCTGATACGCAACACTTGTGCACGTACCTTCCGCTTGAGCGTTGAAAATCTTGGTAGGTTGCGCTAGACTGCTTAGGCTAGCGTGAAGGCCTTGAATTTCGTCCTCCAACTCCACCATGCGATTGCTGTGAAGAACCTGGCCTACACTTAACAGAACAGCTGTTGAAAAGGAGCAAAGGACTCACCTGCGTGCGCTTCATCTCTAACAACGCCCGGAAAAGAGCAGCTGTGACTGATTCTACATGCTCCAACTCTCGGAGAGCATCTGCAAACTCCGTCTCGAGGAACTGATAGTCTACGCGACAGAAATCTACATCGCTGCGGTATAGTCGTTTTTCAAGTGAGTAGATATATACGATACAAGTAACCCACCGAAGACGTTCGAGTTGCCCGAATGCAGCGGGTGAGAGGACGTCTTGAAGTTGACCCACAGTTACGACTGGCACTTCAACGTCAGTGTCCGCATGTCCTGATCCCGAGGCGGTGTCATCACTGTCGTTAATGGTCATGGAGTGCCTTGTAGCGGTAGTTCGAAGGTGGGGCGACGACATGGTGGTGAGGTGACGAGTAACCTAGACCGAACCACCACAGGGGGATAGATAGACAGCAAAGTCCTTTCATAGTGCAAAGAGGACGAAGATGGTGACTGAGGAGGGATTGAGGCCGGATTGAAGTTCAAAAGAACAACGGTTTTTGGCGCAGGGGATGTGGTTGGGTAGCTATAGTCACCAGCACCGCTGCACCGGCCGTTCATGCGATGATCATTTTCCCACGGCGCGAAGTCAAAATCGCAAATCGATTATTATTGTACGAAGTAACTACTCGTAAATCCCCAACCCAAATATCGACTAAAACCTTCCCATCCCTCTCATAAACGATCTTTTGTGAGGGGGCAATGAGCATGAGGAAGGCATTCAAGGGCTTGCACTCACCTTGGGCCAACCGTTTCAGATACCATTCCCGGTCCAGCCAGGAAGGCAACTTGCGCCCTTCCGTGAGAGCAAGTACGCGACCATCACCACGCTTGTATCCCTGTCTGACCGACTTCCAGTGCAGGTTGGTCCCCCGCTCCAACGCCCACATCCACAGATCTTGATGTTCGCCGCCGTTGTTGAGGTATGCGCCGTATCTGTGCACGAAGATATCACCTTCGCATAACTCGCGGCGCCGCGACAGGTCGGGAGGAGATAAAATCCGCTCGGGTGCCTTCGTCTCCCACCAATATGTCTTAACTTCCGACTTCGCAGGTGAGCGCTCATATCGCTCGAGATAGTCGATGTCCTGTGCTCGTAAGTGAGATGCATAGATAACCGGAGATTGACAAAACGAACCTCATTGAGAGAACCACAGTCCGAGGAAGATTCCGATAGCTCTGACAGCGACCCGGACCTCTCTCGCTGCTCGAGCGACTGAACTGGAAGGCGAGAGGGTCCGGGGACAGGGCGATCGGCTCCGAGATTCACAGCTTGTAGCACACGCGGGACGTCGAGATCCGGAGGTTGAGACTCACGTCGATTTTGCTCGGGGTCCGGCGAAGGCTCCACCTGTTGGCCAGCGATGGACCGACCAATAGGTTGGGTTATACGAAAGACGGAGGTACGGGGGTGCGTGGTGCGTGGCCGACCTTTCGCAAGGTCTATCACATTTGATTCGACTCTGGGCGGGCTAGTCGTGTAGGAGGTAAGTAATGTAACACACTGAGAGGACGATCACGACGAACTTGTAGCCTAAACCTGACAACTCCTGAGTAAAGTCCCGCAAAATAGTAGGCTTGATATCATCGCGACGTGGCAAAGGAGGTGCCGGGAAGACGAGGTGAGTAGGTTGGGCTGACCGGACGGTAGCAGTGGCGGAGTATATGTAGGCAAGCGTATGCGTTCGCAAAGGGAAACGATGTCGGGGTCGACGACGAAACCTCCCAGTCACAATAAGAGCCAACATTAAGGTGGCAAGAAGGACCACAAAGGCGACGACATACGATCCTGCCAGGGGAAGCATTGGTGCTGGTTAGAAAACAACATGGCTGTTCGACGAGGGCGTCCGCGTTGATCATGCAACTCCAAGGTCTTTGTCTTCGCATGTCGCACGTGAGCAGATGAACGTGACCGGCACCATCGAGATCCCTGAGCGCTCGACGTGATGAGCGGTTTCCAACATGATCGCAGGAGGGTCTAATCATATAATGTAATTGCATCGGTACGCACCCACACGGACAGTAGATACCGACAGGATAACGGAGGTGAGGAGGTGAGGTAATTACAATAGGAAGGGGGGTGGTGATTGGGGGGGGTTAAATGGAGACGAGATGGACGGGATGGGAAGGAAGCGAGCAGGAAGTCTAGGGGATAGGAAAGAAGGGCAATGCATGACACGGAGGGGAAATAAGAGCTCTCGGAGCCACAGTACGATATGAGGGAGACAGGCCAGGAAGCGCATTTACCAGAGACGGGAATAAGTGCCGATAATGGTGGCCAGGGACGGTTATTGTCAGTCAGAGTCAGATTCAGCCTGCCTCATCGCTACGAACGCGTGAGCATTTAAAACGCTGACGTCTATGGCGTATGTACTCACTCTGGCGCTCGAAGTAGTCCCTACTAACCCAGGAGGGTTCCTTCTTGACCGGCGTAACGATGAGGAACCTGTCATCCTCGCGTCGGAAGCCGACTTCAATGCGTTCCCAGGATCCTCCCTCGCGGTAGATCCAAAGTCGGTAATGCATGGCCGTATGGAAGATAAAGATGTCACCGACAGCGAGGTTAGGGTCGCCCGAAAGATCGGGAGGAGAGTCGATGAGGCGGGCCGCGATGTTCTCGGGCTCCCAGTACGGGGTAATGACGACCTCAGGCTCCTCCGAGCCAGCCTTGAACGACTTCCTCGGCCGCATCTTCTTCTCCGTCCTATGATAAGCAATACCGTTCTAGAGCTCGTTCAGCATGGCGAATTGCGAAGTAGAGCAATGTACAACCCAACTCACCACCCGACAAGTGTTCGTCCAGCCTTTCTTGGGGGACCACGGAACAGATGCGCCGACGGTAGAGTCTACCGAAGAACCGACCGTAGTTGTCAGTAGTCGGCGCGACGTCGGCGGGCCTGCGGCGGGTGCGGTGCGAGAGGTGGACGGGCCTGCAGGGGGTGCGGTGCGAGGCGTCGACGGGCCTGCGGCGGGTGCGGTGCGAGAGGTCGACGGGCCTGCGGCGGGTGCGGTGAGGTTGGCGACACCGGAGAACAAAGCGTTGGCCATAGATTGCGCCGATGGAAGTGCGGGAGCCCTGAATCTAGCGCGGAGGCCGGCGGACCCGAGGCCAGCCTCGGATACGGGTTGAGCTCTACAAGACGCACGATAGAGTTATTATGAGAGTGCTAGAAAGGGAGGAATGACAATGACAACGCACACATGAACAGTTCCAGGGAGATTGGGACGACCATCGGAGTCGGTGGCGCGAGGGAACGCGTTACGCACAGCGGCATCCGGAAGTCTGCCGTTCCGAGTGACTGAGTCCAGCTGATGTTCTCGGAGGATGGATGTAAGGATGTGGACGAGAGCGAGGATGGCGCAAGCCAGGAAGAGCATGCAGAACTCTGCGAAGGTCATGGCGGCGAACAGGGAAGACGAGCGTAGTGAGCCATAAGGTATATATCCCGATCAGCAGTGAAAGACCCATTCTCCCTCAGTGGTGGAAGTAAGAACAAAGAGGAATTGGGCAATTCCAGCCTTAGACTCGGATGGTTCTCACGCGTCACGTGATGACATTGGCCGATAAGACGAAGCATGATATTAACCGGTTCAAGTATCGAGGCAGGTTGAATACAATGTACTAATCAAATCGACGTTTTCTGGGGATATAAAGGAGTGGCGTAGAAAGGAGTGAATAGAGGTGAGCGACGATGACCAGGCGGCGTAATGGAAGACTGCAAGAACATGGTAAACGAGTGATGGAGCGAGGGTGGAAAGGAGCGTTAGTGGATGGTGAAATAACTGAGGAGGAATTGACCGACAACAACGAGCGAAACTAGAGAAAGGGGAGAGAACGTGCAAGTGGATAGGAGTGAACAGGTGCGGTGAGTAGTCATCAACCTGCATGCAGGAGTGTCGGGGTGAATGGAAGGACTGGATTAAATGAGAATGAAGTGAAGCGCACAGCGCAGAGTCATGGAGTGGCGAGAAGAGAACAAGGTATGGGAAGAAAGGGCAGGGTGACGGCACATTCGTTGGAGTCGGAGAGCGTCCCTCGTGAAGGCTACACAGTGTATCCCTGACGAAGAACTGGTGACTGGTCAGATGGGTTTCATGGAAAGAGGAGGAGGATACTCACGGTCTCGCTTGCGAGAGAACGCATATTTCTGACTCACCCAAGAAGGACGACGTTCGCCGGGAGTAAGTGTAAGGTACAAGCCGTTGCGCACGGACATGAACTTGACGCGGACCCAGCAGAGCACGCCGTGGTCGTTCACCTCCCAGATCCAGAGCTGGTAGTCATTGGCAGTAGAATGATAAAAGAGATCGCCTAGTCGGAGGTCAGGGTGGTCGCGAAGGTCAGGAGGAGAGTCGACTAGCTTGTCGGAAGAGGACTCAAACCAGGCAGTGACGACGACCCGGTCTGCTTCGTCATCGGCGTCCTCTGCGGACGGCACAGTACGGGAGCTGACCTTACGAACCCATCGTTCGCTGACCTGATATGTTAATCGGTGTCAGGAGTATGCTTGAACGTAGAGAAGAAAACAAACACGTGCCTCGCTAGGCGTTGGGCTCAACGAAGACATGCGACTCATAGGCGTCCAGAGACCGTCCGGCGTACTCGACTCACTCCTACAGCGTGACGCTGAACTTGCAACCGAGGGCGGAGGTGGAGCTGCTTCTTGAGATATGCGTGACAAAGGACGCAGCGTAGACTCGGACGGAGTGGCAAAGCGACTAAGAGCAGACGCTGGCGCACGGCTGCCGACGCTGGACGGACCGGAGAGAACAGAACGGTCACGAAAAGCAGAATGGGGAGTACGAGCGGAAGCAGAGGGCTGTTTGGGTGGGAGCGGTGAGGAAGGAGGGAGGTCATCGGACGCGAGGTTGTCTTCAGGAGTGAAGACACGGCCGAAGCGAGCTTTGGCAGGAGTACGAGGAGTTGAAGCACGCTTCGGCGGAAGAGGAGTAGAGGCGGGAATGAGTGTGTCCAGCACGTAGTCGTCATCGTCGTCAGACTCCACTTTCGGCTGCAGGCGCTGGACGCTGCTACGCGACGGTTGAGGCGTCGTAGACGGGCTGGCGGCGAAAGAAGTTTGACGGATGCGAGACGCCGTCTCATGGCCAGCCTGAGAGGCGGATGATTGCAAACCGGACTTGCTGGTCTTAGATGCGCTGGAAGTGGCGGCAAGAGTACTCCGTACAGACGTGGACGAGGCGGTCACAGACCGCGATCGAGTAGAATGGCGCAGGTCTCGTTGTCCACCTGACACAGTCGAGGATTCGAGTTCCTTCGAGGAGGGCGGATACGTACTGGCACGGACGCCGACTACCGCCTCAGGAGACTCTTCGGCCAGCGAATAAAGGGAACCGGCCCGAGTGGCGACACCGTTGAAGACGTCAGTTTCCGCTTTCGAGGACGGAGTCTCGGATGGAGAGGAGGAGAACTCTAGAGCACCCTCGGACTCGCCCTCGGACTCGGTGGGGCCCGAAGTGTCGTCTGCATCGAGTTCGTCCAGGTAGACGGCAGCGGACGCAGCAACGGCGACGGAGGCGGCCCTGTGAGGATAGTTTTCAATTCACACGTTAAAGCCAGGACGTATCACCGTACACAACTCACCTTTGGATGTGACCCGAAGGTCGAACACTCCTACGGTACCGCTCGTTGAAGTCGGGGGAGGCAGCGGGCAGGAACCGGTGCCGCTGGTGTATGAGCAGAAGAAACGCAAGCAAAACTGCCACAGGAACAGTGTACTCCTCCAGGCGCGTGGTGTGTTGGATCATAGTGTTGAAGTCCATGTATGAGCGAGTTGTAGTAGGAGGGTGGAGATGAGGGGAAGTTCGGGGGAGTGGGAAGAGGCGCGACGAAGGATGAACCACCTCAGCAACAAAGGCATTTGAGCCATCGGACTCCGCCAGCCGCGAATTGCACAAAGAAAGGAGCGGAAAGCAATCAGCCTCGTGGCATTATCACGCCGCGGTGACGCTAGGCTCTCAGCCACGGATGACGGACAACATCTCCCTCGATGCAATGAGCAGACACCGACCATATAACATCGCGGTGTAAGATACCTCTGACCAGCAGATACATATGTAGAGTAAGAGCCCTAAGCAGCACCCTGAGCAGCGATGCTGGCAGGCGTTCGCAGCTTCTCCTCCCGAAGCCGCCGTATGCTGCGCTCGATGCTGGTCAAGTGTACCTCAACCGGAATCTCCTCCGACTCCGCAACATACTCTGTTAGGCGGTCTCGAAGTGCCTGGAGCTCGGCTTCTACATCTTGGAGCGTGTGGCTAGCAGCCGCGATGTAGGCCACAGCGACCGCACGATAATGCTCGACGTCCTTCAAGACTAGAACTCTGCTACGGAGATCACGTAACTTGTCCTGATTCCCTCCGAGAATCGTCCACAGTTCCCAGAGTAGGTCATCTATGGCGGCGTTGTTAACGAAGGCTTCTTGAAGGTTGAGCTGGTGGATCGTCGATAGCCGGTCTTCAAGGCGATCCAAATGGGCCATCGTTACTGTCGCTTCGACCACGATGCGCGTGATTTGAGACGAGAATCCGAGCATCGAGCTTCGGAATGTTCGCAGCACCGTAACACTGACCCCAACCCCCCCCCTCGCCTGGCAGTTTCAATGCCCTCCAGAGCGTACGTGTTGAATGAAGAGATGCTACGTGCAGGGGAATCAGCTCCCAGAGCGGTACGAACAAATAACGCCAAGTTCATACCTATCAACGGTGCCATGAATCCTTGCAGACAATCTCTGCAGTCCCCGGGCGGCTGCTCTTGCATCCGTCGCGAAGTCGTTGAGCGCATCCGCAAGCACATCCTTCAGGGTGAGGTTGCTAGAACGAACGACGACGGCTAGGTCCTTCACGGCAAGCTCGGCATGCCTGATGTTTAGCACAAGGCTCGCGCCGCTCTCTGACTCCTCCACCAACTCGTCCAAAACCTTGTTCTGAATGTTGACGAGAGTCAGGAAGTCAGCGCGCCGAAGAGCGGCCATTGGGTCAGGGTCCGGGGGAGCGACATCACAAAAGGGTAGATGCACAAGTACGGGGAAGCTGCACGGGGACGGGACGGTCGACTGGACGGTACGAACGAGCAAGGTCCAGAACCCGAGGGTTAGGTAGGTGATGGCCAGAATCGCGATGAGTACGGCAACAGGAAGCTTCATAAGGATGGCCACAGTCGAAGCAACGTCTGCGATGTGCGACAAAAGGCCACGGACACGTCGGGCGACTTCGTCGCGAGCGTTTTCTCCGCCTTGCGAACCCTGCTGAGCGTATGATGAGCACGATATAGTGCATCGATGTGGACACGACCGAACATACCTGTGGAGGCGCCACCTGCGTGGTCGGGGCGACTACTGAAGTCGCCGAGGCTGCGGACATCGCGGACACCGCTGAAGCTGCCAGGCCTGCTGACGGTGCCGGGGCTGCTGAAGCCGTCGGGGCTGCTGACGGTGCCGGGGCTGCTGACAGTGCCGGGGCTGCTGAAGCCGTCGGGGCTGCTGACATCGCTGGGGCTGCTGGTGCCGACATGGAAGATGGTCGACGAAGATGAAGGTGGGTGGAAGAGAGTGGAAACCAACGATTTTAACTGAATGCAAATCATTCAGCCAAAGGTTGCCACGAAGCGTAAAAGGGGTTTGTAGGGACATCAAGGGTTACAAACGGTGGACGGGGCAAGGGAACAAAATGCGCCGCCAAACGGAGCAGCAAGCAGAGACGCAGAGCGTCGAGGAAGTATCAGGGATGAACGCACCAGTCGACGACAGGACTGGCTTCAGCGCTGAGCCAGTGGAAGTTCGTGGATGCGAGGGTAGCAGAGTCTGCCATAATTGCCCTTATCATCGTCTGGCGTGGCTGAAGTAGGAGCATTGAAGTTGGAGAGCACGTCGAGGTTTGGAAGAGAGTCATCGATGTGGCAGTACATTCTGGGAGAGATCTAATTGGATACACGCATTTGGCGCCCTACTCTACTCCGCCCTCCTCCGCCCCACTTAACGCCAGCAGGCGCCTGCTCGTTCTTCCTCACGCTTGCTCGTTCTCCGTTGCGCTCCACGTCGCACGAAGGGGTTACGTTGGTCTAGTTCTCGTCTATGAAGCGCGTGGGGTTAGATACTAGTTCTTGTGAGTCCCTGATGAGGTAGGTAAACATCACTCACTGGTGCTAGCGTCGTCAACGACGCCTGGAACCAAGGTCAGGGCCTGCTTCGACAGTCTCTCCAGCTCGTCACAGCGCTTGCGTCCTACGTCCCGAGACTCGAAGATCAGTCTCACAAGGGCCCAAAACGGGACGTCCTCGGCAAACATGAGCATAACACGAGACTCCGGCGTCGGGTAGACCCAGATACGACGCGAGTCCTAGAAGAACAACTATAGCAGTAATCGACAGCCACAACTTGAAGCTACGCACCTCATCGTAACCGCTGCCGGAGCAATCCCACAACGAGCACCTAATGAGAGGCTGGGAGGGGCCCTCCGCGCTCGGCACAGGAGCGGCAATGAGCACATCTATCTTTATGAGACGGCGTGTGTGACTGGATAGGGCAGAAGAACTTACAGAGCTGTGGACCGATTTCGGCAAGCACGACGTTGACCTCAGCCCATCCATGGGAGGACCAGTTGTGGACATGTGCCTCCGTCGTGAAAAGAGCACGTGAGGTGGAGAAGGCGGCGACCGGCATCCTACGAAGAGTAAATTCTGCTGTGCCCGCGAAACAGAAAATCTGACGCACTTGTGGAGCTGAACGCCAAGCTGAGGGGCACTCATGGCGATGGGATGTTGAGTTCGATGAAAGCGGGGAGAGTTTGGGGGAGAGTGTTGGGATAGGATCAAACGCGAGCTGGCCAGGTTGCTAGCTATATGCCTGCCACGAAAGACAAAGACCTTTGTCATTGCCACTAGGCATAGAAAATCAGATGACAATGTCTTCTCCCAGGGTCCAACAACGCAAGCGCAATCACAGCATAATGCAACATTTCGGAAATCTAGGGAAAGAACATATACAAGCACACCCCGCGTCGTCCTCTATCTAATCACCAGAGATTGTGATTGAGGAGCTCTCCGAAGACGAGCTCGAGGGAGACTGATCGCCATCTGCCAAGCATTTTGTCAGCAACACGACAAAGATCAACCATGCATCGAATTTACCGGCCGGCGCATGATCCACGTTGGTGCAGATGGCGTCCATGAGGCCCCCGGGGCCATGGGACGGAACGAAGAGTCGTACGAGACTCAACTTGTACAAGAGGTCGGCCTTGCGGATCTCTTCGTCTGACCTCAGGTGTGCCACGGTCGACCCGAACTCCCAGAACTCGAGCATATCGTCAAACTTCAGATAGAAGACGGTGCGTGAGTCGGCGGCCCAACCCACGCGTTTCTCGTCCTGGAACATCAACATTGATTGGACGTCGATGGCAAGGGATCTATGCTCACCTCATCAAGTACGAACGTCGAACCCGTCTCCGGGATTAGCATCTCGCAGCTAGGACGGACGGGGTGCGCGGCAAGTCCACATTCTAGGACCGGACAGACTACTAGCCCGTCTGCTCAAGGCAAAGGTGTCACGTCAGGAAGGTGACCGATAAATGACGGGAATGTACTCACAGATTTCTTTGGTGATCTCAGCAAGGATGACACGGGCAGGCTGCCACTCTCCGATATCGCGGGGGGGTTCTGTCGACCCCTGCCACAGAAAGGCGGAAGATGTTGAGAGATCCACGTGAGGAGGCGGTCTATGACGCGTCAGAAGGTTTGGGTCAAGGAATGGACCAAGAGTATGCTGCAAAGGACTCACTCGACCATTGGCTTGAGGAGCGTGGAGTGGGGGGAAATGGACTTGAGCGTACGGGGGAATGAGGCACGATACGAGGAATGCGGTCGCCGAACATATCAGGGATACATGTTGAGTGGCGTAGGAACATAGCATAGTCGAACGCGCCGCCAGAGACAATGGAGGGAGTTGAAGGCAACTCGATCCTCAGGCCAGGGCCTCGTGCCTGAGCATGGCCAAGTCTGACGCGCGACGGCTAATCCGGACCGGGACCGGCCTCCGGCGCCGGACTTGGACCTTCCCCAAGCCTAACATTCTCCGTCCCTCTCAGCCCTCGTAAGTACACATCCTCGGCCGCCAAGCTATGTGACGAATGGCGATGGTGCTAAGACCCGCAATATGTGAGCCTTGAATTCGCTTCCAAATTGGTTCTTGGCCCTATGCCGGGCATCTCGACCTTAGGCTTCCGTTCAAAGTCGTCGCCAGCCGCCTACGACAATGTCCTTTGACCTGGTTGCGCCTTATATTTTCGCCTCCGCCTGAGCACGTCGTTCTAACATTCCCACTCATGTCGAACTGGTCTATCGAGTAAGTGATCATTGCCTATCTCACGTTCTCTCTTCTCAGCCCAAACGTCCAAATCCTCAGATTCTCTTCGTGCTCCGTCACCGGCCATGCCTGGGGCAAGACCATTCAAGATGAGTTCGCCGCATATGACGCATGTTTGTTCGTGTTGGTGCACTCTAGTGGCTCCGGTATGTTGTCGCGTTCAAATCTCCCCATACCTCGCTGACGGGAACCCAGTCTACTTGACAATCGTCGAAAAAGGGTGTGACGATCTTCTCGTCCTAGACTTTGGAGCGTTTTCGCAAGACGCCACCCTGAAGCGATGGGTAAGTCGTTCCGCGAACTTTCTAAAATAGGTTCACTCGTTAACACATTGGCACCCCAGGGGTCGTCCCGCATCACATATCGAGGGGAACACGGTGGCCTCTTCTTAGCCTTCCCTGATGGCGCCGATCTGGAAGGGTTCGAAGACTGTTGCGACCGCATTCTCCGCGTGTTCCGTGTGCCTGGCGTGGCTCCTAAGGTCAAGGACCTGCAAGATTTGGGGGTGATACCGCTACCGAGGCTGGTCGGTGGTTTCTTGACTGGTCTTGTCGATAATGACGTCCCCGACCCCCTTTTACTTGGGAGTGACGACTCCTCTGTATCTTCGTTGGACACCAGTGAGAATCCCCCGATACGATGCATTCATGCGCTGACCATCACTCTGATTTAGATTCGACTGTCGATACTGTCGATGCCTTCACTGAAGAGGAGCTGGCGGTGATAAGCGGGGAGCTTCAGGGCGTACTGTAGAGATGGGTTCCGGGGTTAAATAGAACTTCAGCGTTGATGTAATATGCGAATGTCGGTCATGTAATATGGCGCACGAGAAACCAGGACTAAGTTGCGATACAAAACGAAAGGGGCGCGAGCGAGGATCGAACCTAGAAGCTACGTATACGGCACTTGGAGGCTTGCAAATAATCATATCTATACCGGGACGTCAGGCCGATATGAAGGGGGACGTCGCCAGAACCAACTAAATAGACCGACAGTTCCAATGTTCCACATTCCGTACGTCAGGCTGAAAACCAAACCGCTCTTGCAGTGATTGCAGCGAGAAGCAAAGCTAAAAACGTCCCGAGGAGACCGATGAAACCCGAAAGAAGCGTCTAAACAATGTGAACGTCATGCCTTCGATCGACCATAACACTCCTACGTACCGGGAACCAGTCACATATAAGGAGCCAGGTACGCCAAGCGCAAGACCTGTTCGCCCCGCCTCCTGTGGTCATTCTCAGAGTGTCTTCCAGTCCGACGAGTAACAACGGTACTCACGATCTTCGCCGCACCACAAGGTGATGCCTATAATTGAGTCTTCGTTAACAGACCCGGTAGCAAGGAGAAAGCGGTCCCGAAGGATGTCGTAGTGGGCTGCTATGGAGAGTATCTTGTCATCTTCTGCCAGGATGCTAAGTTTTTTTCATATCGTCAGGAGAAGAAGGCGACAGCTTACCTCCCAACAACAATGTTTGATGTTTTCGCGACGTAGTCACATCCCATACGACAACCTCGCCGACACAGCTACCCCCGATGATGGCGTTACCACCATGCGTGAAGAGGACGGGTACGATATGCAACCTTCCTATGCTGTGACTTAATGTTCCCAGCGAAGTGCCAGTATTCGTCTGGTAAACATCAAAGCCGGACACCATGTTCGACACAGCTAATAGTTTCCCATTGTCTGTGACGCTTGCGTTCGCCCTAAAAATTATGATCAGCGCAGAATTTCCTTGAGATGTCCTGTGACTCACACGAGGCTGTTGAGGGGAACTGTCAATATCTGAGTCCAATCTCTGGCATTGTAGATCCTGTTAGAGTACCTCAGGTGACGACCATTGCGACGAATGGACTGAGACCACTCACACATATCCATGGTGCAAGTAGGTGACCAGTAGCAGTGGATCCTGCCATTTGGGCGTGGTCCAGTGTACACTGGTAACTAGGACTTCACGACCCTTGTTGTACGAATTCTTGGGGGGGAGCCAAGGTCCAGCAAGTGCGACCATTCGCCTAGGGATCGTTATGAGAAAACCCTCGAAAATGGTCGGAAATGGTCTCACCATCTGAGGAGAGGCTCCATATTGCGACCTCGGCATGTGCCCCAGACGCGAGTCGTTTGCCCTTCACGGCGAGATGTTCCACCGGGAATGAATGCGTCCGAGGGAAGGTAGCACCGCAGAGCACCGACTGATAGTAAATCAGTGATGTACCGAGGACGACGTGAGGAGATATAACTCGCCTGTGATGGTGCCGTTAAGACATTGAGGCTACCATCCTGGCAGCCACACAGCAGCATGCCGTCGCGATCCGGTACCCAAACCACAGAGAGCGCCGTGCTCGAAGTAACGAAGCTATGGATTAACTTCCCGTTATCTACTTCCCAGATGCATACTCGACGGTCTAGTCCAGCGGACGCCAAGTAATTTCCAGCTGGGCTGAAAGCTATAGAGGTTACGCCACCGCTTTGGCTTTCTTCGAAATTAGCGGTCCGCTCGTATTCCAATGGGGGTGGCATCCCCTATTGCTGTGGCGATAAGACCGAAAATGACTGCGATAAAGGTTGTCAGGGAACTTCAAACGTTCGTTTTTAGTAAAGGGCCTCTCGTACGGGTGAGGTCGTTGATGGAGGTGAATAGAGATATAGAGAAGACAAAGAACGTTACCTACACGTGCTACTAGCGCCGTACCTAGGCCGTCATCGCCACCCACAGAGCCTCAGCTTTCCGTCACTTTCCGTCAGCTACTCCGTCTTCTCATCCTCCGCCCCGAAGTCGTAACCTCATGGATGGGCCCTACGACCCACGAAGATGGACCTACGAGACTTCTCGGCCGGAATGTAAGTGTGATTGTGGCAGTCTCAGGCTGTCCGATTTTGAAGCTCACGGCGCTCGCAGCCAGACGACGCGCTGACCCTGCCAAAGTTCAGCCCGCGGATATCGCTACGCAGCACTCAGGCGTTCAAGATCCTGGTCTTGCAAATTCCGTCCAACCAAACTTTGCTGTACGCGACCCGCAACCTCGTTCGGCCGTCAGGGCCTCCGCCCTCACCGGTCAGCCAACTCGTCGCCGATCCACGACTAGCTCCAGCTTGAGCTTTCGCGGCCGGGATATGTTACGCGGCGCGTATATTGGTCTCATTTTCGCCTTCTGCGTAGTCTTTTGGCATGTGAAGTCAAAATCCGCTCGAACCGACCTGGATCCAACCCTCAAGGCCTATGTTGATCGTGCCGTCGAGCGTGCCATAAGCAGAGCGCTCCGTGACCCCGTTGGTCGTCGAGACTTTGCTCTGCTTGCTGACGGAGCTATTCTTCTGCCGGAGCTCACCGAGGTGGTCACCTCCGATGGCATGCGCCGCGGTCGGGATCGCGGCACTCGTCCCGAGGTGGCACTCAACGACGACATGCGTATTGGGAATTGCTGGTCAATACCTGGCACCAACGGTCAGCTCGGTTTTCGCCTCGCTACGATGATCCGTCCCACCCATGTCTCCATCGACCACATACCCACGGAGATCGCGGCGGATATCAGTCGTGCGCCTCGCGAGGTGGCCTTGTGGGGTGGCGTCGATGGTCCGTACGAAGATATCCTCCGCAACTTCACCTACTCTCGCCGCGTCAACCTTCCTACTCTTTACGGGCGATCAGCGCCGTTTACTACCCACGGCTACAACTTCACGCTGCTGGCGCATTTCGAGTACGACATCCGCGCTCCAACGCACATTCAAACGTTTCGGCTTCTGCCGTACGTCGTAGAATCGGACATGGTTTTCGGTGTAGTGGTCCTGGAGATCTTGAGCAACTGGGGTGGTAAATCGACGTGCTTGTATCGTGTTCGTGTACATGGGGAGGTTGCTGATGTTCCACTCTGAATCAATCCATCCTTGTCATCAATAAACGTAGTCATCGACGTGTACTTAGCCATCAACGTGAAAGATCGATTTTGATCCTTTCAATCGTTGCCTTTCTATGCTATGTTGGCGGTTTGTCCTAATTTCACACCTCTGTTGTGCACTAAAGACTGATCTATGTTTTTGAGGTCTTCCGAGTCAATGATGCCTTGTCTCGAAAACCAACATAACAATACGTTGCAAGAGGTTTGTATGAATATTGAAGGCATATAAATTTCTCGCCTTCTCATCGTGGCCCATCCACATCGACATGTCGCAGCCTCCTCTCTCTGTCACAAACCCGGGGGACGCGGGTAGTGCCCCCTCTAACCTCCTCACGGGAGCGGAACTCACCCGCTACCTCAATCAACCCTCTGAACCCATTCTTGGGAAGAAGCGTGCCCTCAGCGGCCGTCTAGCTCACCTGTTTGACAATGGGAAGTCCCTTCGGAAAGGGCGCTCGCATGTATGATTTTTATCGTTGTGGTTTGGCGGATAACTGATCTATCGCTACAGTCGAATGCACCTGCACTGGAACTCAACGAGATGTACGATGTAAGTGCATCTACGAACGTGGCAGTGCAGATTTTTGACTCCTTTCTAGAAACTTATTCGGACAAGGCGCAGAAGGGTGCTTCAAGGAATGGAACAGGTACGTACCTCGAGACCTAATCCCCCTCCCAAAACCGACTCTGACCAGCTACCAGGCGCCGGTTGTACCCCGCTCAACGTCGGTACGTAACATGCACTCTATCATTCTCCTGATGGAGTAACTGACAAAGGTTATCTTCAGGTTCCCCTTTCAACGCACGTCGGCCCCGAGATACGGTCATCTACCGCGGCCCTGCACGAGTTTAGTTTCGTCGCCACCAAAAAACCCGTTCTTCCAAGCCCGCAGCCTGAGGAGAATTCCGCTCCGGGACCTTCAAACGTCGTCGTCGATGAAGAAACCATCCACGCCGTGAAGGTAGTATACGCTCACTTCCACGGTTTGAGCACTTTTATGGTGCGCATCCTTCTATGGCAACGTTGTTATTCAAATCTCTCAGCTACGGCTCCGTGTAGAGTGACGGGGACGCACGGGCTTTGTGGAACAACATGAATGACGAAGAACGGACGCAGTTGTTCCAGTATTACCGGGACGTCTGTGCCAAGGCTGGTCCAGCAGCGGGTCCCCAGGATGGGGAATCCCCTCATGTCCAGCCCCTCAACCATAGTAGTCAGCCTCAACCGTCATCGTCCGAGGTTATCCAGCACCCGTCACAAGTGAATCACGCCGGTAGTGTTCCGTCTAGCGCGCTCATCGCAGGACAGCACAACGAGCCCAGCCAAGAAGAGATCCTCACCGCCGTCAAAGTAGTCCATGCTCGCCACTACAGCTTACATACTTCAATGGTGCGCGGCGGTTGTACCACCCGTGGCATTGATTTGAGACACTAACGTCTAGCACAGAGCGATGAAGGCGCATGGGCTCTTTGGTGCAAATGGAACATCCAGGAGCAACAAGAGCTTTTGGTCCGTTATCGAGCAATTTGCGCTGGCATCGAGCTCAATGCTCCGAGTGGAGACGAGCAGGAACCCCGCCCTGAATTCGAACCCGGAGAGGGTCAACGACAGCCACCTCCTCCCACCACCTTGCATGCTCACTCCGGCCCTCCGCTCTACCCTCCCCCCGAATATCACCCTCCTCCTCAGAACTACTTCCCGGGGACTGGCTACCAGGCAGGCCCGCCGCCGCCCCAGCAAGTCGTAGACACTGGACGCCCGTTCCAACCGCCAACGGGGGCGCCGATCCTTCCTCCCGCGGGCGGCCACGCTCCCTATCCGGTCAGTTACCCAAACTCGTCGCGCCCGCTGCCACAGGTGCCGGTACCCCTTCAGTATTCCTCCCAAGAATGGGGCACTCAAGGCGCGCGACCTCTCCACCGGGAGCCGGATACGGTGGGATATCCATCGCAACCTCCGCTACGCCAGCCGGAGTACCCACCGCAATCATTTCATGCCCAAGCCTGGCCACATCCAGCGAAAGGCGGCGGGTCCGTTCCGCAACAATCTCACCATTCTGGCCATTTTCAGGCTAATCCTGGCCAGCCCCTACCCCAGTCGCCGCCGTACTTACAACATACATCGCGAGACCGATCCGGGTTGTCTCTCGTCGGTGCCTCTATTCCGGCTCATGTCATGCACTACCCAACGCCCTCTCGCCCGGGCCCCTCTCTCGCCTATCTCGGAGAGCGTACCACGTCTTCGCAGACTACACGGACGGATGACATCGACAGGATGACCGAAGAGACGATCACTCAAGGGACGGCGGCGCTCAATGATATGGAGGTGTGGGAAGATAGCCAGGCAAGCTCGTTCCTTCACTAGTCTAAGAATGCGCGCTCACCTACGTATAGGGTTTCCAGGTTGGCTCCAAGCTAGATAAAGGGAAGGTGTGTACGTGCCACCCGACGTTATGCTACCTTCATTGACTGCTGTCCGCCATAGAGGAGGGCTACGAGTACCGGCGGTAGCTTCCTTCGAGAAGGGGCTGGAGATTTTCATATGTTTGAGTGGGATGCCCACCGCACCCCTACGCCGACAGCCACGCCAGTGGAAGGCGCGAATTTCCGCCTAAACCAACGGGTAAGTGCTCTTTGGTCGCCTTGCCTGTAACGTGCGTCTGATATATCATAGCCGGAACGAATGGATGTCCCTCAGTTCGTCAACAGCGACGGCACTATCTTGGTGATCAATAAGCTTGAGGGTTTAACCGATGCAGTTCGCGAGTCGATTCGAGCTCAGTACGCAATACCCTTGAATTTTATTTTTCGCATCTAATAGTAGATCAGGAATGAGTTTTCGAAAGAGTTCAAGCTCTTCCGAGAGCTGCGCCATAACTCGCCAGCTTCACTTGGAGAGAATCGTCGACTCGTCCAACCTCAAACGGCTCAACAACGCAGGTTGGCTGATACTTCTCTCCGAGCCCTAAAGAGAGAGAAGCGGGTGAACGACAAGGTTCAACGCCTCTGCGGCAAGAGTGCGCGTGGTGCCGACGAAGCGGACGATGAAGGGGGCAACGAAGCAGATGACGAGAGCGACGGCGTGGCCCAGTTACGCGATGTACTTGAAGAAGAAGGTCATTTTCGCCGGTTGAAAGTAAGCCAGTGACTTCATCGAATGGTGGATAGACCTAACTGCTTTGTAGGCCCGTGTTCGGCACAGCGTGACGAGCTTCTTAGGAGTTTATGACTGGTCGATGGTCGCGCATCAGTACCCGACCCTCACAGCACAGCAGCTCCAAGACTACAAGTTGCGCAAGGATTATATCGTTCCCACCGTTTCGAACAACTTCCGACCAGACTTCCACTTGCCCTGGAAGCGACACCCGTTCAACAAAGAAAACCGTGAGGTCTTCATCGATAAGTTCCTCGCGCGCATCGAGGGTGGCGCTTACTTCAAGAATCCTACGCCGGAGGAAATGTTGACGCGGGAGTGCATTGGTTTCGTCCTCGATAACCACATGAGGTACTGTCGTGATCGCTGGCGCCGATCCCTTCATCCGTTGTCGCCAGAAAGGGCTGCTGAGGTTGCCAAGGAGGGAGCACAACGGTCCCGTCGGAGAACTGTACGTTTGCATATCCATACATGGCCTGAAGCATACTGACGTTACTTCTAGCTTCATCAATCTCGAGAGGTTCTCATTGTGAGGCGAGGTTACACGAAGCATCGCAATCTGATACGATTGCTCGATCCGTGTAACATGAGCGGAGATGAGACGGATGGCGAGAAGACCACCGACTCGGACTATCGGATCATTACCTCACGCTGGCAAAGTCAGGAGCTTCGTAACTTTTTGTGGACCATCGACGCCCATTATCGGCAAGACTGGGCGAACCCGACTCACAGACGAGCCATGGGTGGCAACCGTCCTCGAACCCGCGTCTTACGACAGGACGGCCGCAGCGAGGGTGGTATTGCACCTATCGGACTTTGGAGAAATTGTTACGATCAGGAATGGCTCGACGATCAGCCAGCATACATCATTCGAGAACTGGAGGTCGTCGACGAAGATTATGACTTCTCCATCGTGACGCCTGCTCCAACAGCCACTGGCAGCGCTTCAGCGACCGCTGCTTCATGAATACCCGGACTGTCATCTACTCCTCGTCACTGTGATTTTCGTCTCCGTTACCCCCCCTGCTTCGTTTGCATCGTGTCTCCCTTCCACGCTCTACTCCACTCCGCCAATCCCAACGCATGGACGCGCTGCGCGTGTCCGCATCGCGTCTCTCGCACTCCTTCCCATCTCTCGCGCCATCGCACTACGCCGAACATCCAGGTTTCACTTCACTTCTTCACGCTTCTCTCACCGGGTCGACGCGCTGCGCGCGTCCGTTCCCATCTCCCCGCTCTCCTCATCCTGCCTCCCCCAGGCCTCCCGTGCGGCGGCACAATCCCTCCGAGTCTCCGTCCGTCCACCTTGCATCGCGCGCGAGCCAACTTCGCGTGCCTGTCGCTCGCTCCACTCGTCCTTGCTCTATCACATTCTTTTTCACTGCTTTCTCCTTTACCTACACACCGACCGGTTAGGCCACTCTTTGCTCCACATTACTTACATTATGAGCCCGCGCTGGAAATAGTTATGTCACGTGTTGATGTTCCACTCGGGCGTCTGCTACGCGTTGTGCGGCCACGATGAAGTCGAACGTTACCCTCGTCCTTCGACATCTCTTCTTGTCGCCTTTCGCACTCATGATGCCTTACTCCTCCTTGCACCCCCTCTCTCTTCCTCGCGCCCTTTCGCCCTAATTATGCGAGCCCCCACAGACCTCGTCTCGATGCGTGGCTTCCACCTCCCAAAGGGCCTTTGTTTTTACTAGGCTTAGTATATGAGGTGAGTCGCGCGCCATGCCACTCCAATCCCAGCCTCTTCCACCACCCAGTGCCACTGTGTACTATGTCCACTCAAGCAACTATCACTTCAGAGCTTCTTCGCGCCGTCGCATTGAGTGTATTCCTCCCCAGCGATGGCGTTCGCGACACATTCTTCGCCCTGCTGTCGGACATAGTCGTCCTTCGAGTGGAAAGGAATAATACGTCTACAGGTACGTGACTCTTCCATTTCTCGAGTTCTTCCCGGTTGACGTTGTCTATGCTAGTCTACATCATGATCATGGAGCGCGACAGCAACCAGTCTTGCTTGATCAACCTCTGGGACTATCCTTTGAGCATCGGCACGACGGTGAGCTCGCATACGGCCGCTATGGTTGCGTACGTCCCTTGACAAGTCAACTTTAGCCTACGACTCTTGTGTCTTGGGGCTTCGACGTTGAACGTCTCAAGATCGTTATTGTCTTCGCGACTTCCAGGGAGGCGCGCTTCTTTCAGCGAGCTTCCCTTCAGATCACTTTTCGGTGGCTGGATGAGCAGGATGATGATACGCTTGCCCTGCTTGAGGCCGAGGTAGAGGCGCGTGGTGACTTGTAGACAGTACGCGACGATCGGGAGAGGGTTGCAATCTGGTGAGTAGTCTACCGTCTTGCCATATCCACTGTTCGGCTCATCCCAATGCCCCATCGTTGCTCTCGTCTTCTCTGGTTCACTCTGCACCACGCGCTTTTTGTCGCTAGATTTGTGTCACCGTATCTCGCTGCTTCTGGACGTGTCTCCTTCCGTTCACACGGCGTTTCGCACTCGTCTCATCATCCCCAGCCTCCGCGTTTCAGCGACTTTGCATCTATCGAAAATACCCGGATGTCCGCCGCGCCACTCCTCCAGCCTTCTCTCCTCGCATCGACGTGCTGCGCGCGTTCGCGCCGCGTCTCCCTGCCCTTCTTCCCACCTCTCGCGCCGTCGCACCGCGCTTCACTCCACTCCTCCATCGACGTGCTGCGCGCGTGGCTGCATCACATCTCCCCGCCCTTCCCACCTCTCGCGCCGTCACACCGCGTCGAACTTCTAGGCTCCGCTCTACTCCCCCACACTTTTCTCCCCACATCGACGCGCTACCTGTCTGTCGTCCACGCTGTGCTCCACTCCGCCAATCCTGATTCATCGACGCGCTGAGCGTGTCGGCATGGCATCCCGCGCCCTCCTTCCCACCTCTCGCGCCGACGCGCCGCATCCCCCGTCCACGCTCTACTTCACCCCTCCACCCTTCTCTTCCCCCATAGACACGCAGGCACGAGTCAGCTTCGCGTCGCCTTCGCGCTTCGCCCCCGCCCCCGTTCCCCCGGGCTGTTCCACTCTACTCCGCCCATCTCCTGCATGGGCGCGCATCCGCACTGTATCTCCCTGCTTCCCTCCTCTCATTTCTTCCCACCTTCCACGTCGCTGCGTCGCGCCTGCCATCTTCGCCCCACTTTACTCCCCGGTATTGACGTGCTGCGCGATTCCTCGTCGCCTCTCGGCGCTCAGTTTTTCCTATATCCACTATCTCTATCGTCTACATGACCTCACTCCTTCCTTTTCCTCTCCCCGCTCCTGCTCGCGTCTGGCGTAAAACCTGTAAACTCACCACTCTCATCCTTCCGATGTTGCTCTAGACTTTTCTTCTCGCGTACCGACCCTGGTCGGCTTCACGCCTTCCTTACCTCAGCTTATCAATGGGTTGTTCCCTCAACTTGTGTGACCACCCGGACGGAGTCGGACGGAGTAAGCGCATGGCCATTGACCTCCAACCATCAAGCGGCGAACCTCCGGGTATCAAGCGGTGGACTTCCGGGCATCAAGCGGCCGACCTGGCCTCAAAAGGAATCTGGAGCGCCGGATCATCGGGAGGTTCCAGTCCAAATCGGGAGCTACGGCGGTTCCGGTGGCGGGTACATCCTTTTCGGCAGGTACAAAACTTGATTCTGCCTTTGAATGCAGGGCTCTTTGTGGATGGGAGAAAAGTGGTCGTGGAGCTGTCTCATTGATCGCGTTTTCGACCGCTGAGAGCGGGCCTGACAATTTGTTACATGTCACATCAATTTTTGTTGCGGCGAAAAGGCGTCGAATAGGGATCGAGATGGCATTGTTTTCGACTGGACAAAATTCGCCCCGTGGAATGCCTATTTATAGAACTATTCTGCGACTTTTCATCAGGCCGAAAGCCTTTCGGCGCCATCCCACTTTTCGACTGCCGAAAAGTGGCTGTAAAAGTTGCCTTTTCGGTCGACCAAAATGTGGCTGAAGGCGGCCCTTGCCTTTTTCTACCCATGTTCCCTATTCAGCGACTTTTCGCCCGTCGAAAGCATCCAATTGCCCGTCGTGTCAACTTCGCGCTCATGTTCGTGCCCCTACCGTTTTCCATCTCCCATGAAGCTAAGCTTGAAGTCTAACCGCCGACGTCGTGTCTTACTGTGGAAGTCAACCACTGCGCCAGCATCGTCGCGAGCGAGCAACCCACCCATACATTGACGACGCTCGCGACGGAAATTGGAATCGTCGAGGACTCTCGATGAGGCTGTGGCAGTAGTAGTATGGCGCGCAGCGCTGTCGTGCCCGTCGCTCCCGTCAGAGAAGTCATCTGCGTACACTGTGCCCGCTGTGGCTTGTCCCAGAAGGTGGTCCAACTAAATCATGTTTTCGCGTTTCCAGCTCAACTGAGGCGTCTCCGTGGGTTGGGCCGAATCCAATGGTTATTCCCCAGTCAATGCCAGTGGCTGCTAGCCCTTTCCAAGTACGTGACGGTCCTCGCCTGCATGTGCACATGGAATTGTTCTGATTCACCGGTCTCTTCGTGGTGCGGTTATTAGGTTCTGGAACAGTCGCACCGTCGGATGCTGTCCATGTTTTGAAACTTCAATATGCATGAAGTGTCCGTGTGGTGGACGACACCTGCATGGATGTGAACGCGTGTTCCGACTCGCATACGCGTCGTGCGTACGAATCCCCCCCGTCACACTGGATGAGAAAACGAAGTAGGTCATGCATTTCGAAAAGGTTTACTGAGCATCCGTGTTCTTCACGACTACGTCTCGTTGCGATACACCCGCGGTGACGGCGACATGGTGCGAAACCTGAGAACCTGCACAAGCAAAGCCGACCGTAACCGAACACACTCCGAGATACGTGCCTGAATGGCGACTGGCATACATAGGCCAGTGGCAGCCATTGTTTCTCTCACATCTTTCCCCCCAGATATCTGCATTATCAGTGGTGCTGTGTTGTAGCATGTTTCCGTCTTCGATGTCATCCGCAACGCAACAATCCCCACCTGCCCAAGTGAGCGTCATTATCTACCTCTGAGCATGAACACTGCCGCGGCTGACACTGACATGCGTTAGGACATGGATCCGGGATTCGAAGAAGACATGAAATTTTATGAAGAATGGACGGAAATCGCGGAAGCCCTTCGAGAGAGCCACAAGCTCAACTTAGACGCAATGTGCGGGGAGCTGGATACCTTCTCCGCGTTCGTGAGTTGGGCGACGCCCGTGGCTACTCAGTTTGTTCCTCCCTAACACCGTACAATATAGTCCGGAATTTTCTCCGCCGTCGCGGCGCTATGCATCGGGCAAAGCTCATCGTCGCTCCAGCCCGACAATTCACGGCTCACCGTCGACATCCTCCGCACCATCTCCCAGCAAATCGCACACCAAGACACAGTCCCTATTGGCTCGGACACACCGCACTTCCACTCCAGAGGCTTCGACGTCATCCTAAACTCCCTCCTCTGCGCGAGCCTCCTCACGAGCGTCACCGCGTCCGCCCTGTGCATCTGGGTCAAGCAGTGGCTCCGCGAGTACTCGGGAGTCGGTCGACGAGCCTCCGTCACGGTTCCCCCGCGACCGCGCCCTCGTCCGGCTCTACCGCTGCGACGGCGGAGTCCGCGCGTGGAAAGTCTCAGCGATCGTCGCGTCCATCCCCGTCCTCCTCCGGCTGAGCGTCCTGCTGTTCTCCGCCGGGGTCCTCATGCTCGCGCACCAGCTGAACGACTCGGAGGCCCTCGCACACGTCCTGCTCATGCTCAGCCTCATCGTCGCCTGGACGGCCGCGACGTGGGCCACGGCCGTGTGCCCGACGTTCGCGCCGGCGTGTCCGTACAAGTCGCCGTTCTCGCGTGCGCTCTTCCGCCTCGCGTCCTATTGCCGCCGATTTACCACTGGCATCCGGGTCACTGGTCGACTGCTGCGCGGTTTTGCGCGGGGGAAGGGGAGCGCAGGACGTTTTCGGACGATGGCGGAGAGGGAGCTGGACGACATATGGCAAGGGGCCCAGAACAGCGCGAAACTGGCCCTCGGGGCGGTCGCTTTCGCGAACGGGGAGCTTCGAGGGAGCAGGCGGCTGAAGGCCGTCAACGAGTGCCTCAGGGAGTGGATCGAGCACATCCTGCGGGCCCATTATGGGATGACGAAGTCGGAGTCGATTCGAAGACGGAGGCCGCCCTACGGACGGATGATGAAGACGTCAAGCAGCTCATGCGGGCGTGGTGCCAGACGTTCGTACAGGACAGCGGGCCGGAGACGGTCGATGAGAAGAGGTACAAGGTGTTTCAGGCCGTGTCCGAGTCGGAGAATGCTTTCGGTCAGGAGTGTAGTCGGGAAACGCTCGCCATGACGCGTCAGGTTCAAGGTGTGTAGTTTCTTTTCAATTTATTGGAACCTCGCTGGTGAACCTGACTCGACCGGAAACCACCAGGTCACTGGCATCGCCGGTGAGCTTTGTTTGATCTCGAAGACCGCGACTCTGGCCTCTGTAGTAGGATCTTTATACACCAAATGCCAGTGTTGCCTGTCCGAGGGACACCACGCATATCATTCTGTGGGGAGGGCGTTTGGGTCATATGTACCGAGATAACAAGTACTTACCTGGGGCCATGTATGAGATAGTGTCTGCTTGAATGCATGTGAGGCGGACATACGTAGTATAAGTACGATTGAATGTGCCTCGCTGTTTGGTGTTGCCAAGCCGGCATTCTCCGGTTGGCGGTGAGAGTAGGCGTCAGTATAAGCGCCAATGGTTGCTTTGGAATCGTTCGCGTCCACCATTGGCATAGTAAGCCCACTGGCATCAAGCAACTTGCACGTACCCCGAGCCAGCTGGCTTAGTCGCTAACTGAGGATTCCGTACGGGGCCCTACCTCTAACTGAACCATGCACAGAACTCGAAGACAGCATCAATAACTTCGAAACTGTGACCGGTTTTCTTTTGAAGTTAAGGTTCCTACATACACTCGTCAGTAGGGCTTATTTTTACTCCATAGAAATCCTCTCTGATGTCTCTGGTGTAGTGCCTCCGCCACTATGTTCGAGCCGGCGGATGTCGCATCCGGACTTGCGCGCCACTGTAGACTCCCACACCTCCATGCTCCCTCATGCTCGTTTCACCCTTGCCACCTCCATTCCGTCCCATCCCACGTAGTTGTGTCACTAGTTCTCTCGATTATATAGCACACATGCAGGTGCGTACTCTATTTCGGTGTGGGATCAACCCACTGTTTTGTCCCTTTTACCTCAGGCTTGTCCTCGGCCCGTGTCCTCGTCCCTCGCTCACGGCCTCGGCAGCAAGACATTACATCTGGACTCCAACCCCCGTTCATGACTTCTTCTAACACAATGCCAGAACTACAATCCACTTTGTGCAGAATAGTAAGAGATATTTTGAAGGACTCGAATGGGCTTAGTCCGTCTGCTAATGCCCTATCAGGTTGACGAAGAAGATTCCTATGATCAATGGGCGTACATCGCAGACGCGCTGGGCCAATATTACAAGGACCGCCAGAAGGTAATCTACGAAGAGCTCGACGGCCTACTGTCATTCGTAAGTTCCGATCGCTATTCGCAACTCGCCTGCGTCTATAACAGTGACCACATTCATTACAGTCCGGCATATTCACCGCAGTCGTGACTCTATTTGCCGTCCAGAGTGTAGTATGGCTCCAACCGGACAACACGCAGTTCTCCGCCGATATCCTCCGCAGGATCTCCCAGCAGATTTCGAACCAAACCACCCCCGCCTTCACGGACACGCAGCCTTCCGACTCCGAGTTCGACACCCGCGTCACCGGCGAGCTGACCGTATGCTTCATGTTGAGCCTTATCATCAGCGTCAGCGTCTCGATCATGTCCCTGTGGGCCAAGAAAAGTCTTCGCAAGTACTTGCTCGACCACCCATCTTCCTCTTACGATCGCTCTCTCCTTCAGTTATACCGGAACCGTGACCACGTTCTCCAACGGTGGCTACTCCACGACATCGCCACGATCCTTTCGACTCTACTTCTAATCAGTATCGTACTCTTCTGCTATGGGATGTCCTCGCTCGCAGCCAAGCTCAAATCCACCCCCATTTCCAGAATCCTAGGCGTCATCAACATCCTAAACCTCATCGTGGCCTTCGGCTCCGTCCTGGTTCCCTTGTTCATCCCATCCTGGCCACTCAGGCCGCTGCTCCCGCCGTTCCGAGTCTCCCTGCATAGGGTCCGGCATCCTCGTCGCAGGTCTGACTTGCAGTCGGTGCCTCTCAGAACGCGGTTCAGCATGCTGTGCTCGGCGCTAGCGGGAATCAAGTTTCGCGCCGTGGAGGCAAGGAAGTTGGAGGAGATGCGAAGACACCAGGTCGCGCTGGAGCTCGAGGCGCTCGCCTTCGCGAACCGGGCGTTCTGGGGCAGCAGGAGGCTCCGCGCCATCAACGAGCTCTTCAGGCAGGTCGACGACAGGGCGGCGGCGCTGGATTGTATCGTGCGCATCTTGCGCGTGGACAGTGCCAGCTCCTCCGAGTCGCACTCCGAGGACGCCGAGTCAGAGCCGTGCACGCTCCACCCTCCGACGGTGTTTCCCCGGGATGGCACAGACAAAGGCCTCATAGACCATCTCCGGAAGATCGGTGGCCAGATATTGGGAGAGTTGGAGGAGTCCCAGAGCGGAACCGTGACGGAATACGGATACGGGGAGCAGGACGGACGCCTGAGCAAATACAGAAGGGTCTTTGCTTCGGCGAGTAACGGATTAGGATAGGGAGGCAGAGGGACCCGACGCAGACGCGTCCTCAGAGTGGCCTGCCAGTTGTAGGCGGCACGTCGGACCCACAGATTGCTACGGGAGGGACAGGTACGGGAAATTAGAAGACTACGAAGGCGTATGCTGGCGGTGGAACTACACTATATTCTCGCTGACGTCTAGTTCCGTTTATTGCTCGGGTTTGACTTGGGTTCCTCTTGGCGGCATGTATATATGGCGACTTCGACTCCGATGCGGACGGTCAGCTTCGTATTTATATATTGAGCTTGTAATATGGCACACCTCTGCCAGTGGAGGTCCTGGTATTAGAGTCATAGATCTAGAACTACTAGTAGTCCGAGGTTTCTGTCTTCCGATGTAGACGATAAACGACAGGTTGCGTGGTAGACGCGGAGGTTGTTGTACGACTGGTGCAGCAGCACGCCGTACATTCTGAAAGTACTACAGTATCGTCGACGGTTAGACTAAGGCACCGACTCCCGACCAGCTCGGGCCGCGGCGCAGGCCACGGATGCTTGCGGTCCGATATGGCCCGAGGGGATGCGCCGGCGCCAAATAAGCCTGAGTCCGTTCGAGTTACCGCCACGCACTCCTCTATCACCCTCCATCATGTAAGTGAGTATCTACCAAATTCCCAAGGGTGAGTGTCTAGATCTGCTTCTTGACACACCGCGAAATAGGTCCCTAATTTGCGTTGCCGCGTCTTGGGCAGCCGTCTGCCCATTTCGACTAGGGGTCCGGGGGACGACTGCGAACAACTGGAACGTCAGTCGAGGGCTCCGAGTCTGAGCTCGTGAGCCCGAGCCATCCGAATACGATAGAAATCGCGGAGGCTTCCCTGCCACGTTTTGGCTGCGACTCGGAACTCTTCTTATTTGCGCCCATTCATACCCCTTCCCCTAGGCCTCCGCTCGGCCTCAAACGGCGCGGTTCCCGACGCAGTTAGCTGCAGCTCCGCTCGACATGTTTTGACAAGCTGGCTGCGGCCCGCGGGAACGCTGAATCGACAACCAATCCTTCTAAGCTCTGGGCCCACTGGTGAGCGAAGGGCTGCTTCCGGAGCGTACCTTGGCCCTATCGAAAGCATCGGTATGTAGCCTTGAATCATTTCACGTACTACGCACATCCCCTGACACCTTTCCGACCGCATATAGCCGCGTTTCTCGCCCGCCGTACAACTCGGCTTGAGTTTTCGACCACAGCGCCTGCTCTCGGCGGCTTCGGGGAAGCGGCTGCGCAGGGGGGCGCGTGGACCCACACGCACCGCTATGCCATCTGCTCGTCCGCAGGCTCGAATTCCACCGTGGAGAAGCTGAAGATGGCGGGCGTGCCACGTTCCCCGAGGAATAGTTGATCTCGACGTCGGCATTTAATGGGGCTGCGCCCACAGTACACAGTACCACTACTTGCTGTCGCGCAGCCACTGTGCGTATTCCCTAGGCTCGAGTCGGAGCCCGAGCTCGGGGTTGGGGTCGAGGGTGCAGCATGACATGATAGGACACGACTCGGAGTCCCAAGACATCGTCATGCCCGAAGACCAAGGTCAAGGTCAAGGTCAAGGTCATTACGCCCTCAGGCTGCATATAAAATCCGGGAATACTGATCTTTATGAATGCTCCGCGCACAGACTGAGATCGCGTTCGGCTTTCGGTGTCATGGCGGTACCGGTGCGACGGCAGATCCTCGCGGCTCGGCTCAGCAACGACCTCCTTCTCCAGATCTTCTAGCACCTTGACGCAGACGCGTCCCTCTGCGCCGCCGCCCGCGCAGGAGCTCCTGTACAACACCCTCTGTCTCGGCCCGTTCGACTCTCGCGACGCCGCGCGCGGCGGCCTGCTCGCCCGCACGCTGCGCACTGCCCCCCGCTTCGCCGCCTTCGTCCGCTGCTTCTCCCTCTACACCGGGGGCGCTGATCCCCATTTCCTCGTATCACAAGAACACGAACGAGGACGAGAGCGAGGACGAGAACGAGAGCGAGGACGAGAACGAGAGCTAGGACGAGAACGAGATCAAGAACAAGAACGGGAGGACGTCGAGTGGCTGCACCACCTCCCCCTCACGGCCTCGCGCGCTTCCGGTACGCGTGGGCCTCCGAGGACACCTTCAACCTGGCCGTGCTCGCCGCGCCCACCGTGCCCCACCTTGTCGCGCACGGGCCCCTCACCCCCGCGTCCCTCCGCGCGTGTCTCGCCCTCCCGTGTCTCGAGGCGCTCGAGGTCGACTTTGCACACTGCTCCTCCTCCTCCTCTGACCCCTACCCCTTCCCCGAATCCAACTGGGGTGGAGAACCAGAGCGGGAGCGGCAGTGGGACTGGATCGACGCAGGGGCAGTGCCGGCGCCGCGCCTGCGGAGGCTGCTCGTGCGTGTGTACTTCGTCGCGTACCCGGCGGCGCTCGCGCCGCGTTCAAGGCGTTCCAGCTCCACGCGCTCTTCGAGCTCTTCCTGCCCCACCGCGCGTGGGCCGCCGCCCTCTCCTCCCCGCTCTCCCTCTCGCGTACCAGTAACATGAAGGAGCTGGACCTGAGCGGGGGGGGTGGCGTGGCCCAAACAGGGGGAGTCGTTCATGGACGCGGTGGTGCGGCACCACAGAGCGCTCGAGCGCGTAAGGTGCCCGCTGGGGGCGTACTCGGCAACGCTCTTCCGGGACCTGCCGCAGAGCGTGCGGGTCCTCGAGTTCTACGTCGACCCCGACCCCGACGCAGACTCGGATGGGGATGGGATATCGTGGGGAAGGCAGTGGTTCCCGCACGCGCGGGCGCTCGCCGGGCTCCTGCGGGAGGTCGGCCGGGGACGGAGGGAGAGCGGGCTGAGGGAGGTGCGCTTCCTGTCGCAGTACCGGACGACGGTGCCCGTGGACTCGGGCTGGGACGAGGGCGAGGGCGAGGGCGAGGGCGAGGGGCTGGTGGACGCGGCGAGGGCGGGCGGGGTGCGGCTCGTGTGCGTGCGGGTGCCGGGGCTGTATACGCCCGTGCGGTGCATGGCGGAGGCGGATATCGTGGGGTCGAGTCAGTGCGAGACGCTGCTGGGTCTATTTCATGGATCATTGGATGGAAGGTGCTGATGCGGGAGGTTTGGGTTCGCAGGTTTCGGGTCCGACTTCTGTTTTTAGCTTCAAGTTGAACTTGGGTGGAGGCGAGGCTCGACACTTTCGATTCCAAGTGCGACCGCTATACTATTTGTCTGGACCAGCTCGAGGCTGTATAATTATGTGTATGCGTACCTGTGGTGTACAGTAGTATTTATGCTGAATGCAGCCCTAAGTGTTGCGATGGCAGCCGCAGCCCCGAAGCCGCCGGGAGCAGGCACTGGGGGTGGCCAGGGGTGGCAGCGGGTTGGACTTTGACGCTGAGGTGTACTAACGAACCTATGGTTGGCGCAAAATGATGCTATATGCGACTGGGAAAGGGTCGGGGAATGTGCGTTGTAAGTGGGATGTAATAAATTCTGGAATCGGGTGATCCCGGCACGCGCGCCAAATGAGCCTCTGAAGAGGGCCATCGTGATCACCATCCCTCCTCCAACCGTGTACAACAAATATCACCAGCCCCAAGGGTGAGTATCTAGGGCTCCTTCTCTCACAATTGCGAAATTAGACACTAATTGAATGGCTGCGTGGTGGGCAGCCGCCTGCGCATTTCGAGTGGGGGACGACTGCAAGCAGCTGGAACTCGCCGTCAGTCGACCTCGGGCCCGAGAGTGCCCCTACAAGTCATCCGAGATATCAGTTTGACGACACGGTGATACAGTCGCTTCCTCCCAAGAGAGGTGAGCACATTTCATAGTATGACGATCCATAAAAGTAACTCAATGCAACCTGGGGACGTTCTACCTCAGAGTGCCAGACCGCCAGCTTATCGGCCTCGAACATTTGGGTCTTTCAACGCTTTCTGCACTATGAATGAGGCGATAAATATCGCGAAGGCTGCCCTGCCACGTTTTTGGCTGCGAACTCTTCTTTGCGCCCATTCTTACTCTTCGTCTCCTCGGCCTCCACCGGCGCTGTTCCCGATGCGGTCAGTGCCGCTCGACATGCTCTGACAAGCTTACTGCGACCCGGAACGCTGAATATATAACCACCATTATTTTCTGGCCCCAGTGAACGAAGGGCTACTTCCGGAGTGTTCCCTGGCCCCATCGAAAGCATCGGTACGTATCCTTGAACGGGTGATCCCAGAATGTATTAATTAATATTGAATGAAAGCGTCCGAGTCACTGAACCTGAATCCAGTGATAGAATATGAGGTCCGTCACATAACTTAACGCGAATCAGTACATAATTAAGATGCGTTTCCTTTCAATCACTGTCCCATACGTAGCACGCTGCAACATACCCACAGATGCGCTAGGGATCCTTGAAATCCCGCTGCCTTCGCACAAAGGTTTGAACGACGTACGCGTTCGTGATCGGTGATTAGTCTCCAAATGTATCGTCTCTTTCTTCGAGGATCCTGCACTGCCGGCCAGTGGTCAGACAATCCTTCGAGCCTGAGATATTGCTGCAGACATACCTGCAATTTCCTCTACGCTGGGCGATAGTCAGGCTGAGGCTCGCGCCTCTCTATCAGTGTCTCCCCCGCCGTGACTGTTGATGTGCTTCTTCAATTATCTGGCGCCCTATCTCCACGAGGTGCTTGATGCCTTCGTCATGCGTCCGACTGAGAACCCTTTCCGCCAAAGGCTCGAACGCTAGACCCGCGCCCGACCCATCCAGCTCCCGGTCATAATGCGCGCACAGGATACGTTTGATACAGTCCACGGCTTGATCCTTGTCACTTGCTTTCTTGAAGAGTTTGTTGATGCTTTTCAGCCGCTTGCTTTCTAACTCCAAATTCGCGAAGGTGAGCGCCTCGAGTTCCAACGTGCCCCGATGTTTTCCCATGTCCTCCAACGTTCTTTCCATCTCCAGGGAGCGGGATCTTCCTCTCGCCAGACCCAATATGCTCAATGACCTGATGAGAGACTCGTGGAGAAAGTAGAGCGCTCCAGATAAGACGAACACCGGGAAGGGTGTCTTGGACTGGCGGATCAACGTTGAGAGTAACGATGGAGCCAGGAAAGCGCACAACAACAGGGATAGGATGATGGTAAGGGGGATGAAGTTGAGCTTGTACGCGACCATGACTACCCCACAGGAGAACCATGTGACGCTTCCTTGAAGGATCAATGAAATTAGAGGGCCGATTTCGTCGATTTTCCACCTTTGTAGGGCACGGTGCCGGTATAATTGAAGGAGAGCGCGATCGTAAGAGGAAGACGGCTGGTCAAGAAGGTATTCGCGAAGCCATTGCCTCACATACAGCGACATGCAAGACGCGATGAGGGTGCCAGTAAGGCTTATAAAGAAGCACATACTCAGCATGTCGGTGACGGTGAAGCTGCGGCTCGGGGTATTGGAAGGCTGCACATCCGAGTCCGCGATGGGGGTAGTAGTCTGGTTGGCGATCTGCTTGGAGATAGTACGGAGGATGTCGACAGAGACCTGCGAGTTATCCGGCTGGAGCCACGTTACGCTCTGTCCGACGAATAGAGTCACAACGGCCGAGAAAATCCCGGACTGCAATGAATGCGGTCACTAGGAAGAAATAAAGTGAAATATAAACAGCGATTAGAACTCACGAATGACAGGAAGCCATCGAGCTCTTCATGTATTGCCTTTTCATGGTCCTTGTAATGTTTGCAAAGAGCGTCGGCGACGTGCGTCCATTGATCATAGGAATCTTCCTCGTCAACCTGATACCACATTAGCTTGAGGTACGCCCGTTCTGCGAGAAACATTTCTTACTATGATGTCTTGCGGACGAGATTGCAATTCTGGCATTGGGTTTGGAGAAGTAAATGGGGGTCTGGGCATTAAAGCAAGTGATGGTGCGAAGCAGTAGGTGGGAGTCGAATCTGCTCGATAGCAGGCGGAGGCAAGTTGTGACCCTAGCCCCCGGCCTGCCGACGTGTGTGCATGGAGGCTATATAAGAAGTTCGTGACCACGATGTTATGGCGTGTAGAGCCTCTCCTTGAACGGTGTTATGCTTAGCAGACGCCTTAGTATGTGGAGAATTGCATGTGAAACATGAACACGATTATGAATTGTGACACGCTAGTCGAAGATCCAAGGGTCGACGTCTCATACCTGTCAAACGTTGGCATCAGGCGCACGACACGAGTCGTAATAAAAGAGGGCGCCGAGCTCGATCCGCGTATATGGATCGTGGAAGCAGTAGACAACCACCACGCACCGTCGTGCCGCGTACAAGGAGGTGCGCAATGTACAGTCCCGGAAAAAGCAACTCACCTATTACTTCTCCCCAGAGCGAGGCGAGCGGCGCGCTCTCAAGCGTCTCAGTAGGAGTTTCCTGTGTATGGAGTGTAGCTTGAACGACTCCCGAGCACTTCCAGCGCAGGTGAGCCGATGAACAGCGGAATTACGTGAACATAGTATAGACAAGTAATATATACACACCTGATTGGAGTCTACAAGCCCCGAAACCCAATACATAGTGTCATCGGCTGAGCAATTATTATCGAGGACCCCTTCCACGCTCGTGAGCCCGCAGGCTCGAGAACGATGGTCGTTCCTCGCTGGAGCCGCTCGTACTAGTCACGACATTGAAAAGAGGGTATTTGTCCCGCAACTGCTGCTCACCGCAACGGTCTTTCGTCCTCGCCAGCTCTTGCAATATTTGACTCCCAATCTCAACGAGTTGTTTGACGTCTTCGTCTTGCGCTCGAAGGGCGGCGCCGGGGAGCGAGTGTGCCTCCCCGGAACCAGGCAGCGAACGCACCCCATACTGCTCGCGCAGGATCCGCGCTATGCAATCTAGCGCCTCCTCCTTCCCCTCGACCTCCCTGAAGCACGCGTTGATGGCCGCCAGCCTCTCGCTTCCCCGAAACACCACGTTCGCAAAGGTGAGCGCCTCGAGTTCCAGCCTCGACCGGCGGTCCGAGTTCGAGTCCGAGTCGTTCGATATCACGTCCAGTTCCCGCTCCTCCAGGGTCCGGAATGGGAGTGTTCCTGCCCTTCCGCTAGTGCGCGAGCCGGGGGACGTCCGGTCTCGACGGCATGCTCCTAGCAAACGGGATAGCGAGCCGCCGATGCGTCGGACGTAGTACGCGAGGGCGAAGATCATCCTCGCGAACGGCGACTTGTACGGGGAAGACGGGAAGAACGTCGGGGCCAGTGCCGTCGCCCACGTTGCAGCCCACCACAGGACGTTGAGCGCGAGCAGGACGCGGGCGAGGGCGACGTCCAGCTTGTACGCGAGCATGACGACGCCCACCGAGAACAGCAGGACGCTCAGCTGGAGGAGGATGGAGATGGACGCGACGATGGCCGCGACCTTCCACGTGCGGAGGCCGTGGTGCCGGTACAGCCGGACGAGGGCGCGAGTGCGGGGGCCCAGGGCGGGCTCCGAGTCGAACAGGTACTCGCGGAGCCACTGCTTGACCCAGAGGCTGAGGCCGGACGCGGTGACGCTGGTGAGGAGGCTTGCGTCGAGGAGGGAATTCAGGACGACGTCGAAGCCGCTGATGCGGAAGTGCGGCATGTCGACGATGGGCAAGGTGTGCTGGTTCGCGATTTGGTGGGAGATGGTGCGGAAGATGTCGACAGCGAGCTGCGAATTGTCCAGCTAGAGCCACGTCGAGCTTTGGCTGACGAACAGGGACACAACGGCAGAGAAGACGCTGGACTGTGAGGAAAAATCGTCGATGTCATGGAATGAGCCAAAGTGCTTGGAAGATCGAAACTCACAAATGTCAGAAAAGCATCGAGCTCCTTATCCATGGCCTCTACATTGGGCTGGGGGGTGTTCAAGGAGTGCCTGGGCGATATCCGTCCATTCCTGATAAAACCTTGTATCTGCCCTGGGTCTATCCAAGGGACGCTCTTCGTCCTAAGGTAAGGATATATTAGCTCGAACCTTCAAGCCTCAACGCATGTCCCTTACCATTGACGGCGAAGCTGGCTGAGTTCTCGGTGGTTTCTGGCGATAGGATCCAATTGAAGGAGGCGTCGAAGCGAGTTGCTGTTCCGAGTACCAGGTAGACGCGAATTCTCGTGTAGAGAAGCAAAGACCGAAGAGTGTCGTCACCGCCGGGTACTCACGGTGGGTATATAACAAGCACAAGCGTCTTTGCGAGTTCGCTGCACCGCCGAACAGCCAATAATGACACTGGCGAGGCGTGTCGAAGAGCCAGTGGCATATAAACTGCCCATATGGCATGCTCCCGACCCGCGCACTGAACCTGCCCTCCGATCCTGTGCTAATTGGTCGAGCCGACATGCTTTAATATGAAACCGAACTACTGAAGCCCAATACCAACGCGGAAGTGGTCATACGTGATGGTGACGGTAAGGGATGGCGGCGCATTGACGATCGAGGACAGGCCACGAAGCTTCACGACGGGCGGTTGACAGTGAACTATGAAGGAGACCAGGAAGGTTGGGAGATCTCCTTTTGCCAAGCACCGGTGTTCAATGGCTGTGTTGAATGTGCTCCAATGCTCGCGTGACGAGTGAAGAAGAAAGTCGGTTCTGACCGTTCGGGTGAGCGCGAGCGTACCTTGGCTGAGGAGGAAATACGAGCATCTAGGATGGGGAGGTGCTCGGGCGAAGGTGTTGATACGGTGGAGAAGTACATGATGTGTCGGACCAGCCATGGGCGTTGGACTCTACCGGGCTCCCGGACCGCAGTGCAAGGGTATGCGGTTTGCCTTGACGTATTAGCGGGAGCCTAAAACCTAGATAATGTGGTTGAGGGGACGCTCGGGTTATAGACGTTCGGTGTAGAGACACAGGTGGACGGGTGCTGGAACCCGACCCAAGTCACTGCAAGACGCGTCGTCCGCATTTGTTGCTCGGTTCCGAGGTCCGGTTAGGAAGGTAGTTATACAGAACCGTGAAGGGGCTGGGGGAAGGGGGGCACGGGCGTGAAAGTCGTCCGTGCGGTCTTGTGGGTCCTAGGGGGCGTATACGTGCCGTGTTGGTGAATGTCTACAGAGTGAGTGACCGTAAGGATTTAGAGGAGGAGGGAATATCGATATGGAGAAAGGGGGGGTAGGAGGGAGAGTAGGGAAGGGGGATGGCGGTACGAACCTGTGCGACGTCGAGCGACGAGAAACACGACGTATCCCTACATTAATGACGTCTGCCGGGTCGTTTCATGCCAGCACTTAAAATACACGACATCATGCAAAGTGCACTGTACTGCCCTCCCCCAGGCTATAGGGTGGGCGAGCATTTGCAAGCCTAAGTCATCCGCCGTATACGGCGCACCAGGCATGTTTTCAGCCCGATCGGACGCCTTGGTCGTCCTGTGATCACCATGCGTCTGATTGCTTATACACGCACCTAGCATGTCAACAATGGAAACGTCCTTCATCGCAGGCTGCTTCTTCTCCACAACTTTGAGGCGTCGCACTGGCGCTACGTCTTACAGCCCGTACGACGAGGTGTACCCTGCGATCTACCTGTAGACCTTTTACCATGAGTTGGGGTTGTCTTGCGATAGCTGGTAGGCAAAGGCATACAAAGACGCACCTAGGTCTGAATCATTTCCACGCGCTCTCCGGCCTTCTCTCGATGGCTCGTCACCGCATTGGCGGCATGACCGTCGAACGCGGATACAATGAGCCGCACGCTAAAGCGTCCGAGACTCGGAACTACTTTCAAGCCAAGACGCTCAGTCGACGTCGTCGTAAGGAAATTCGGAGCGCACCTGTCCTGCGAGGGAGTCCTCCGGCCTTCAGGACGACGTACGCGATTATTCTGCCTTGGGTTAGTAATATGCAAGTACCTAAAGGGGGGTAATCAGTCACGACGAAGGACTGATAGCTACGTTGAACCCTATTGGCCTTGTCAGAGCGAACGCAACGCGGCTGGGGGCCACCCACTCCTTGTACGGCTGCAATATAGCGAACTTCCGAAGTATGCACTACGTCTGGCGGTGAGGCTTCTCTGACGGGAGCGACGGGCACGACAACGCTGCGCGCCGCACGACCACCACAGCCTAATCGAGAGTCCTCGGCGATGCCAATCTCCGTCTCGCGAGCGTCGTCGCAAGCTCTGTCAGTGCGACGTCTTCAACGTCCCTTCAACGTCGCACCGCCGTTCGCGAGAGGCATTAAGGGAGGGCCGGTGAAGTAGTCTGCAAAAAAAGCTATTATATGCGCTTCAGAATAATCAATTCTGTCGAGTTGCACACCTAAGCAAGAAAGGGAGACGTACTTATCATTCTGAGGGGGAGGTTTAACACCACCATAAGTAGGTACTGCTACTTAGAGCTATTGATGATTCGTCGTCCAGTCCCGTGGCGGTGGTTAGTGCAGTCGCGCCGTCACCGTGTTGCTATCATATTGTGGTGGATCAGGTCCAACTGTGAAGAGGAGGCTCGTTACGCGGATCTTACCTCAACCTCGGTGAGCGTACTTACTCACTTGACGATGGATACGAACCAAGGGGAGGACCACAACGCCAGCGGCGTACGAACGGTCTTGCTGTCAGTCGGGCCGGGGACTGCCGGCGCTCGGCTCCAAGTTTATCTCGCCATCGCTGCCACCTCGTACATATGGAAGAACTAGTTGGCGGCCACACACTTTTCTATGCTCATGGGCTCAGACTATCAACGGCCTACAACACTCCACATCGCCCTTAGGTAATTTCACTGTCAAAAAGCATACTATATCGTGTTACTCATATAACTATCATGATATAGTGCATAGGTCAATGCAAAGACGAGCTCTCGAGACCTCTTCTCCGTAAGTCGTTTGCGTACGTACTGTATTCCAATCAACTCAAACGTATTCAACGGCAAGCCCGTACCGGCCTCCGCACCCTAGCCTACAGTACGTTTCAACAGGATGAACAGAACATAAAGATTTAGAATCGTCGTACCGACTCCAGGATCGTAATTCCCGCCTTCAATTTTTCATCGACGATGTCCTCCTGGCATCCTATCTTGATCAGGTCGCCTCAAGAGCCCCAAAGAGCTCCAGAAATACGCACCTTCGCGCACCGTCGCCGCCGGCGTCTCATGGGCCCCATCCTTCAACGCAGCTTCGAAGAGCCGGTGCGTCTCCCGTGCGGCCTCGGCCTCTTTCTTGTCCTTGAAGTTCAACTTCGCTCCCCCAGACTCGAATATTTCGCACCAGATCCGCATGAGCTGCTTGACGCCTTCGTCCATGGTTCCCCTGAGCTGCTCGACGACGTTGTCGCAGGTCCGAGTCCACAAACCACTCCGGGCCTCTTCAGGTTTGTCCTCATCATTCGGCGCGTCCCGCCTCTCCTTCATCCCATAATGCGCCATCAAGATCTCCTCAATCCGCTCCAGCGCCATCCTCCTATCCCCAACCTCCCGAAAACAATCGTTGATGACCCTCAGTCTTCCGCTCCCCCACAGCTCCCTGTTCGCAAACCCCAGCGCCTCGAGCTCCAGCCTGTCCCTCTCCGGCTTCCGCCCCGTCACCGCCAGCTCCCTCTCCTCCAGCGTCCGGAACCTCCCCACGTCCCACTCCCTCCCAAACCCAAACCCGCACCCGAGCCCGAGCCCGAGCCGCCTCCCCAGGCCCACGCACCCCGCGGCCCGCCGCACGTGGTACGCAGCCCGGAACGCCGCCCGCGATAGCGGCGACCTAAACGGCGAGCCCGCCCAGACCGTCGGGCACAGCGCCGCGCCCCACGTCACCGCCCACCACCCCGCGTTGAGGCCCAGGAGGACCCACGCCAACGTCTCGTTCATCTTGTGCGCGAGCATCACGACGCCCGCCGAGAACAGCAGCACGCTCAGCTGGAGGAGGATCGAGATGCACGCGACGATCGCGCGCATGCGCCACGCGCGGAGGCCCCCGCGGCGGAACGCCCGCACCCGCACGCGCGCGCGAACACGGGGGCGGGAGGGCGCGGGCTCGTCCAAAGGGTGCTCGCGCAGCCACTGCTTCACCCAGAGGCTCATGCCCGAGGCGATGAGGCTGCAGAGGAGGCCGGCGTTGAGGAGCGCGTTGAGGACGATGTCGAAGGGCGCGCTCTCGAAGCGCGGGAGCGCGGAGATCGGGGCCGGGGCCGGGGCCGGGGCAGTACTGGTGCCGCGCGGGTCCGCGAGCTGCTGGGAGATGGCGAGGAGGACGTCGAGGGTGAGCTGTGCGGTGTCGGGCTGGAGCGAGGCTGCGCTCTGGCTGACGAAGAGGGTGATCACGGCGGAGAATATGCCGGACTGTGTTTTTTTTTTGGGGGGGGTTGGGGGTTGGCGTTGGTTAGTGCGAGCTCGAACTTGAACGAGGGGAAGGAAGAAAGGAAGGAGCGGGGACTCACGAATTCTAGGAAGGCGTCGAGCTCCTCGGACATCGCGTTTATGTTGTCCATGTCGCGCTCACGGAGTACGTTCGCGCATTCCGTCCATCCGTCGTAGAAGCTTGTTGCTTCGGTGCACCCCAGTTCCTCGTCCTAGTACGCATATAAATCAGAACCACATCTATCCTCTAAAGACCCAACTCACCATTGGGAATGAGGAGGTGTGGGCCGTTGGTAGTAGTGGGGATGTCGATGTACGCTGCCCCATCGTCGAGAAAAAGAAAAGAACCAGATCTTGTTCGAAGAAGAAGTGGTTGAGAATGCCACCTGTGGCAGGGGAAAGGAAGTCGAGTTGCTTCGAATGACCTTGAAGGGCACGGTTGGCCCGCGTTTTGCACGTCCGCATATAAACCCGGGTCCACAATTTTGGCGGTCAGTCCTAGCTGACGAAACCCTACCAACATCGTTGGTAGGTGCCCGGTGGACATTTGCACATTGTACTTGTACGCTCCATGCGCCTTCCGCTTCTAGTGCATCCACGTGTGAGGAAGGGAGCTGCGAGAAAACGGCCCGAATTTGAACCGCTATTGACTGTGAAGAGGATTCACGCCATCCAAGAGGGTATGCCGGACATGTCTTATGTCCCGCCTACGGATGGAACGAGTTTGAAGGTGCCCATTGCTTCAATGTTGACCTAGCGACGAGGAAAGTATGAACCGCCAAAGCTAGAGGCCAGAGAGTGTCCTACCTCAGTAGGGGGGCGAAATGGATGGAAAGAGGGTCCCTGGCAACACCCACCCCCACTTTGCCGTTTCGCGAATATGTGGTGCACTCGAGCGTCCCCCGACGACGACATCGTTATGGCCGGGTGAGTCGTGCACAAGGTCCAAAACATGGCTTGCACACGCCCTTCTATGGCTTTCCCAGTTCGGCAATCGTAGATCCGACCGTGTGCACCCGACGGGCGAGCGGATATTTACGGCACCCACCCACACCCCGTCAGCGCGACAAGCTTCTTATTACAACGAGGTTTCCATTCGATGACACAACGAATATGTGCGCTGTATCCACCAACGTAAAGCGGACGCACTGCACTGTCCTGCCGGCACTGTAGTCCGGTATATGGCCCAATGACTCCGGATCCACCTCGACGGCACAGATACCGCGTGCCTGGAGTAATCTACAGGGTTTCATGGGACATCCAAGATCGATCGGGACCGCAGCGAATTCGCAAATCCAGCATGGGCGACCGGAAATTGAAAAGACGCCCGTGCGTCTCCCAACCCCCGGCACTAATTAACCACCCCACGGCCCACTACAGAAGACCTTGCCGAAAACACGGAGCCGAATGCTAGAGATGGAAGCAGAGAATGGTATCGTCGCGCTGCACGCTAGAAGGTAGTAGCAATGATCGCGGGAGGGCTCTTCACACTGCGAGCTCCAGTCAGGCTCCCAAACGCAACATGTATGCGTGTCTGTCGACTGGACGGACGCTTCACGGCGGTTCATCGTGCACCTGTGACTCAAGCGCATATAGCACCCGGGAGCACAACGCCATGTACACGATGGACGCACGACCATGCAGCAGCCCAAGGAGACCACGCCGCCATGATCCACCATCGCCACACCATCATGATAAACTTGAAGAGACAGGGCCGGAAGATGCACGCACCAGAATCGACACGCACCCGCATGGGTTCATGAATCCGGTGAGACGAACGAGCCATATTGCCACCTCCGTAGGGCCGAGTCTGTTGTCTTCAAGCAGGCAGCAGGGTCTAAAAGATGAAATCATGTAAGTTTGTTCTTCAGCCCCGGTCGGAGCCGGCATGATTAATCGCTGAGCGTGATTTCACGTACCACCACACACTTTGCGTTTCGCGTCGAGCAACCTAGCTCAACTGAAGATGCTCCCTGACCATGACCTCGACGATATCGATGCCGACTGTTTGATGGGAGATAATTCCCCGTGGTGCCGTCTGCCGCGGCCACCAAACTCCGTGTCTTATTCGCCGGCAACCTGTAAGAGAAAGGAGACAAGCCCGAAGGCAGACGACTCACCTAGAGCAAGTCCGACCAGAAAAGAGACTCCGAGGATAGAGCAGTCGGGGCCGGGGCGTATGTAACCCGATTGCCGGCCAGTCCTACAGGCGATCTGTCACAGTCACGTCACTGGGAAACCCGGAGTATTCCGATACGATCCAAGTTAGGCTTTGTTACTGTACGTTGCGGCGCGTCCGGAACAAACCGGCACCACCAAGGGCCCCAGATGGGCAGCTCCGTATACTTAGCTGCCAGATATCCATCATCAGTTGCGCAACGTGCAATCGCGGGATGTCACTAGTTACGACTCGGTAACGCCCAGCCGCCAGACTGGAAGGTAAGTAGTAAGTACTCGGTACTCATGCGGCTGCTAGTGTATACGTACCCATTCGTCCACACTCCGTGCACAACCGTGTACTGGTCCCACCGGTGACACAGACAGCTTTTGGGGAGGGGTACGAGGGCAAGTGATTTTATACCAGATATGTAAGTAGGATCACTCGGCCCGCATTACATAATCGGTCGGTGAGCGGCCTAAGTTAAAGTCATCGTACCGAGTCTGGTAGACGCTCTCCGATCACTGTATGCGACCATAAAACAATGGGTAAGACGGATGGCGATCACCATCGTCTGCAGCGGTCGCTCGCGAAAGCAAAGCACACGTTTCGCTGATGACTGGCAGCCACCCTCCGACGGTCCCGTCGTGCCGGTGTACGGACGGGCGGGCGAGGAAGTACCATTACCACAGGTCAGCCCGTTTACTGTAACCGTCTCTATAAAGTTCACGAACAACAGCTTCCCCGCCCTCTCTCTCCCCGACTTTCGTTCACCCCTGCCCAATATGTCAGAGTCCTCTTCAACCGTCTGATTCATCACCGGGTACGTCAGCGATATCCTCCCCGCCCATCCTTGTTTCCTATCGTCCGCCACTAGTACTCATCGAGCCTCCCCATCTCACCCATAGGGCCAACCGTGGCATCGGCCTCGAGCTCACGAAACAGCTCCTCGAGACCCCCGCCAACGTCGTCCTCGCCACCTGCCGCGACCCCTCAAAAGTCGACGCCCTGAAAGCCCTCGGCGCGTCTGCGGGCGACCGGCTGCACATCCTCCGCCTAGATGTGACCGATACGCCGTCGATCCAGGACGCGGCGAGGGAGGCGGCGAAGATCCTCGGGGACCAGGGCATCGACTACCTCATCAACAACGCCGGCATCGTGCGTTTTTACCTTTCCCCCATCCTCTCTCCCGCTCCCGTTCCCCTCATCTCCTCTCTTCCGAGTCACCCCCACGCCTCGCACCTTCAAGCTGCTTACCCTTCTCCCTCCCCCCCCTCCCCCATTATTGTACCCCAGGGCCCCGGCGGGTTCGACACCGGCTACGCCTTCAAAGAGGCCGACTTCACCTCCACGTTCCACACGAACGTGATCGGGCCCGCCGTCGTCGCCGCGACGCTCCTCCCGCTCGTCGGGCGCGGCGCCCGCAAGACGCTCGTGAGCCTCTCGAGCACCGTCGGCAGCATCGCCAGCATCGGATCCGTCCACCACTTCAACAATGTCTGCGCCACGTACGCCGCGTCCAAGGCCGCGCTCAACATGCTCGTGCGTCTCCACCCAGCCTCCTTCGCCACTAACAATTATTCATCATTCATTATTCATTGTTCATGATTCATGTTATCACGATCCCGTCGTGGTCGTTCATGCGCGGCACCGACGTCAACACGCAGGTGGCGAAGCAGGCGGCAGCCCGCCCCGACATCATCTCGATCGCCATCTGCCCCGGGTACCTCCAGACAGGCGCGTCCTCGTCCCCGTCCTCGTCCCCGCCCGCCGTCTCGGTCTGTCCCCTTTCCGCCCGACGCCCCGCTGACGAATCTTTATCTCCATCTTCTCATGTCTACGTCTACGTCTTCCGCTCCGCGCGCGCAACCGATACCCAACACCAATACCAATCGCGCCGTATACGTATGGGTATGCAGATCTGGGCGGGCCGGACGCGATCATGCCCGTGTCGGTGGGCGTCGCGGGGGTGCTCAGGGTCGTCGCGGGGCTCACGCCCGCGGACAGCGGCGCGTTCTTCAACAACGCGGGCGAGCGCGTGCAGTGGTGACCGGATGGGCCCGGACCCTGTGGCATGCGTGCGGTGTGTGTCACGGCATGGAGACTGTATAGTCTCCCATTCGATTACGGATTACGAGCGCGGGGACGACGGTGTGTGTGTATGTGTATGTGTACGCGGACGATATGCGTATGTGTAACGATACAGTAGTAAATCGGAGTCTATGACGGAGCGAGATGACAAAGCGGAACGTGAAGGAAAGGAAGGCGGTATAGATGTCGATGCCGATGCCGATGCCAATGTGTCAACGCGGATTATACGCCCAAGTTAGGTGCAGTGAGTAAGCAACGTCCTCCTGATCTACAGGAAGACGATTCGCAAGAGGTCCGATGGGAATAGCAATAGTGCTGTGTGCGTCTAGTAGTAGTAGCAGAACTTCGAAAGGAAAGGCACCTATGTGCTTGTGCTGGCCCCGCGCGTCGAGACGGTCAAGACGGTCTCCGTCGAAGGCGACCTGCTTCCTTCGAATTCGCTCGGGCTGTTCGCAATGTGCTGCGTCGCTCCGGCTCCCTTCCTCGAGCTCGGGCTCGGGGCCAGCAGCGTGACCACCGGCTCGGGTACGGCTACGGCTAGCGCTACGGTGCACGCCTCGCGCGAGGAGAGCGCGTCGTAGCTCGGCAGCTCCTCCCCAGCCCAGGAGCTGTACCCTCCACTATATGGCCTGACGGCGTTCGAGCTTTCCAGAGTCCCAGTTCCCCGCGATTGCGCTCGCGATGGCGTCGCGTCGATGCGCGGCCTCGATCTCTCGCTCCTGCATCCTACGACAGTTAGAACAGCATGTAAACTCGAAGGCCAAGACGAATGAGAGACAGAAACTCACCATCGTCACGGCACGCTCCTCGGGCCCGTGGCCTGAGCGCCGCGCGGACGCACCGCCGTCTCCGGTGGAGGACGTACACGACGGCGACAGCGATCACCATGAGTATGCCGACGACGGCCCCGGTCGCGGCCCCGGTGACGAGCCCTGTTCGGAGGGATGACGACCCCGAGGAAGCGCCGCCTCCACTCGTCGCAGACGATGCCGTTGGGTGAGCGAGCATCTCCGACGTTGGACAGAGGACAAGGGGTGGTTCTGTCGACGTCGCTAGGGAGCCCATCGCATCTCGACTCATCCCAGACATAGAGCTTGTGGACGTGGATGTGGACGTGGACATAGACGTAGTAGAGGTGGACGTGGGTCCGGGCGATAGCGGGGTGCCCCATTCCGTGGTGGTGACGGTGACGGTGACGGTGACGGTGGCCGCCTGAGTGAGACTTTCGTCATGCACGTCATCCTCGGCGAGAACATCTGCGGACAGAGACAGAGTGGGGAGTTGGGACACCGACTGAGAGAGAACATTCCGGCGGGCGAGGGGAAGAGGGGACATGGCAACATGGACGACGGTGCGCACCTCGGGTCCTGTTATATCCCACCCGGCTAGTATGCGCAGTGTATTTGGGTGCTACTGATACTTGGTAAGGACGGATATGCCTCGTACTGCGATGTCGCATACAGGTGTTGCTCGAGATCCGCATGGACGGAACTCCGAAGCGTGTCCGCGACTGTTGTAGGCGAGAGGGGAAAGGCAACCATCGAGGGCGGACAATGGGATCACGGCCGCGACGGCATAAGAGAGATACGCACCACAGAGGACTCTTAAACGATGGGGGAATAGCACAGCTCCCGGGCGGCAGGGTGGGGACGATCCGGATACCAGATACGGTCACTGACATACCGAGGATCCCTGTACTTGTACTTGTCAGGAGCAGCGGGCGTTTCGGGAACACAATAGGCACAGGAACTGAACTTGGTTCCTTGTCGTTTTACGAGCCGGTGGTATGCGAGAGACTAGATACAAAATGAACAAAACGTCAATGAGAGTCCCAGCGCGCGCCGAGGGATGTGATGGGGTAGGAGCTCGCCGTGCTGGGGATAGGTGTCCTCGCCTTCCGCCGCTCAATAACGTTGCAATAGAGTCGTTTGTTAGCTAATGCATGCATGCCGTTCAAGAACGTGGTATTCACACTCGGGGATTTTGCATCCCGTAGCTACCACATAATCGGACTATATGCACCAGCGAGCACCTGGCACCGGACCCCATGCAATACCAAACATTCGGCATGGCAACAATGCGACATTATCTTGGGGTCTTGGAGCGAGGGAGTTGGGAGACTGGAACTGTCGTCATCGGAAAGAGCCCACCCACTCACCTTCAAGTGGCCAACGAATGGACCGCAAGTACTAGTAAATGCGCCTCGGTCCATCCCCATGCGTTTTAAGGGCTAGAGGGTGCTCACGAGTATCAATCCCACTATATCCAGGGAGCGCGCGAGCGAAGTTTGTTGGATGTGCTCGTCGAGGATGCTGCTATCCTAGGAGTATTCGCCTGGCCAGTGTGCTTCGAGGCACATCGAAGACCGTGACTCGGACGGCGAGCGATGACGTGTACCAGTGGGGCCGTGTCATACCTAGAGATGGCACTGGAACAGCTTCAGTGGACTGTAGAGAAGAAGATGGAATAGTTGTGATAGCAGCCATGGAGGTTGGATATCGATGATGATGAAACGAGGAGGAGCAGTGGGCCGGCCGTTGGCAACTTGTCGGAGGTGGCCGCGGAATATGATCCCAAAAAGGCAGCTTAAACGCCTGGGATCGAGCCGGAGTCTGTGGCTGTGCCGATTCGTGGGAGAGTCAAACAGAACTCAACATTACACTCTTACTCAACGACACATTTATTACAGGGCCTTGAGATATGTGACTACAAGGCTAGAGCAATCGTTCCAGTAGGTTGTCATTCTACTCATTCAAACAAGGCTCGGAGTCCATCACGCGCATAAATCCGAGGAGCCCCGGAAGGATCCGGCGAAGCCTGAGCCCAACGATCGGCCCACGCTAACCTTGCGCTAACCATCTCCCACTCAAAGACACTCCCACTTCTGGGCGTCCATCGCAACCAGCCGATTAACTAGCTCGTCCCTTCGCTTCACCGCCGTAACAACCCTCCGCCCGCTCCACCTATCCACTATCTCCAGCCCGTGCAATACTACGTCGCGCTTCATCGTCCACTCGGCGAAGAGCTTCCCCGGCTTCCACCAGAACCCACCCATCTTGCGTAGCGTGACGATGTCCGCCACGCCTACAGAGAATTCTCCGTCGATCCCTCTGCGACGAGCGAGACGCACGGCGACGCAACGCTCGACACGACCTAGTAGCACCAGACGATGAAACAGCCACCAAGTTCAGCACCTATGGCCGCAAGTTCTCGAGAGGCACTCCGCCGCCGCCTCGCACCGGAAATACAGGCGTTTTGCTAATTTTCATACCTCTACCACCACGAGGAAGATCAATGCGCCGATGAAGACAATACCCCGCTGCCCGAACACCATTTAGCACTGATGTATACACATGTTCGAGGAGATGCACCTCCCAGCTTATCGGAGCGTGCAGGAAGACCTTGTCGTCGTTAATGACCGGAAGATAGACAACCACCAAGGTACCCACAAATCCAAGGTCGACGGACTGGAATAAAATGGTGCTTAGTGGAAAGTAAGTAATCGCTGTACCGTCAAGTTGACTGATCACCCAAAACAACACCTGATTAGCCCGCAGCTCCTTCGTCCATTGCGTCCGTGGATCCCTCGTCCCGTCGTGCATCCATAAAATGCTCCGGCGCATGTCCAGCGTCTCGCGAGGAGAAGACACAACCAGCTGGTGCACGTGGTGGCAAAGCACGTCGCGCGCGCACGGAAAACGATCTCGCACCCGTCGCGCGAGTTGTTGCATGCGCAGCCGCCCGCGCCGAGGTCCCCACCGCCGAACCCCCATACGACAAGGACGAATGACGACAGGGAGATCGCCGCAAATGATGATGAAGCCATACCCATACGCCATCATGTCGACAAGCAGTCCTACAGGTACCGTAAGTTAGCCTGCCGCTCAGGCTCCAGCCGGTGTCTCGTACTTCTGGGTTCAGCTCAGTTCGTGTACTGTATGTTCTAGCTATAGAACCCGATGAGCACCTCTGGCCCGGGTGGACTTCGTCTCACAATCCCAAACGACTCGGGCGCATATATTCCCGTTCGACGCATTGAATCCCCCCCCCCATTATATCCACAACGTAGAGTCCGAATACACCGGCACGTTCCCTGCCCACCCTCAAGCCGCCGAGGTCGAGCCCGAGCTGACGACGATGATGTCGTCCGCGGTGCACAACACCTGCAGCAGTCGAACGTCGAACGTCAGACCTTCGTCCACGAATAGAGATGAAGATGAACGGAATGGTTGGAGGGAGCGACACGTACCTCGCCGGGGTAGATGTTCGAGCAGTCGCTGTCCACGTTCGGGTTGTTCGCGAGGAGGATGTCGAACGTCGTCCCCGCCGCCTGCGCGATGGCCTCGCAGCTGTCCCCCGACACGACGACGTGCGTCACCTCGCAGTCCTGGCCCGTGATCCCGAGACAGAGCGACTACAGGAATGGGGTATGGGTACATTAGCGTCAAGACCGAGTGGCTAACTGTGAGCGAGGACGGGAAACGACGTCGTACCTCCCCGACGAAAAGGTTGTCACAGCCCGCGTCGATCGTCGCGTTGTTCACCGTCGCGAGCTGGTAGCTGTGCCAGTGGTTTATTTGTCAGGGGGAGGTCGGCAGGGGCAAAGGCAAGCTGGGGAAGGGAATAAGAATAAGGTTGGGACTGACGTCGAGACGTTCTCCTTGGCGGAGATGCCGTCACAGGTGTCCCCAGAGACGACGGTGTAGTTGCGGGCGCAGTTCGAGACCTGTGCGTGGACCGCTGCAACGATGTCGTGGGTCAGTCAGTGAGCTCTCCTGGACTGGACTGGGCTGGACTGGGCTCAGGGTGGGGGAGGGACGGGAAGGGACTTACATCCGCAAACGGCGGCGACGGCGGCTGCGAGGAGGGCACGAGAGAACATGTCTGAGATGGGAGATGGGTCAGAGGAGGAGGAAGAAGAGGAGAGGGAGGAGGTGTTGCCGCGAACTCGAGTGAAGGAGAGCGGTGAGGAAGGTAGGGGTCAGAAGGGCCTCTTTTAAATCACTCCAGCAGTGTCCTCGCGTACCATACAGGGACGGGGTGACTCACTCGAAACGAAGTTACGTGTGGGAATGCCAGGTTGTCAGAGTCAGTAGGACAGGCTAGCGAACGTGCGGATAGGGCTCGAGAACGAGCACCGTCACGTTAAGAGCGGGTCCGAGCCACGTCGGGAGAACTCGAAGGCACTCTGATGATCACCAGGGATATGCGTCAACAGTCAAAAGTCAGGGCGGGATGTTCTCCTTCGCTTCGTTGTGTGTGTTTGACGGATAGGTACGCTGTGTGTGAGCTTCATCCAGCGGAAGCAGTCCTGCGCCGCTCAGCGCTCGGTCTCAATCCTCCGAACAAGTTATTCGAGCTGCGGTGTCCTGCAAAACAAAAAATTTACTCGGCGGTGCAAGGGCACAGAGGAATAGTCATATCACCGCAGACGTTATGCGGGCCTTCCAAGCCGAGTACGAGGACTGCGAGACTAGGACAGCCGAGTACGGTTCCACACGGCCAGCCGGGCGTCGGAAATCACGGCATTCAAAGCCCTCAAGAAGGACCAACCAAAGCGAAAGGAAGAATCCGAGTCACTCTACCTCTACCCTACCTCTCAAGCTCTATACTACCCGATATCTGTCAAGATACTCGCACAGCTTTGTGCAACAGACCCGCCGGCGTCCCTCGGGTTCCATGTGAGTACTGTGAGTGCTGATCCCCGTGCCCTTGCACGAGACCCACGAGGGCAACAAAAAATGAGTCTAGAGTAAGGTTATTGTTAGCTCTCGCATGAACAAAGAGCGGTGACTCCGTACGTTACCGGTTGGGACCATCCGGCAAATTCGAATCGGGGTGGACGACCGGCGAGCCGTGCAGGGTCGTAGGACTGGCTGCGACAGGGTACACCTGTCCAAGAGGCCGCTTTAAATGTCTTCACCATACCCCAGCGGCATTCTCAGCAGCTCGTAAAGAGGCGGAAAACCGGGTTCAAGAGGAGGCTCGGACGCGTCAGAAAGCGTGGATGATGGTGGTTGAGTAAAATGATCAAGTCGATTGCCTATTCCGACGGAGCGAAAGGTAAAACGCAAAATGCCTCGGGGAAGCGCCCGTGTGATGACCACCCTCCACAGTAACCAGTTGCTCTATCCGCCGACAACCACGGCACTAGGCTCTCTGTGCGCCATCTTCCCCTCTCACTCACGCCTCCCACTCTTGTATATCGGAACTCCGCACTAGATACCCCTCCTAGAGCCCACCAAAATAGCCGCACTGCTGGGCCTCGTTCAGCGAGGCGTCTCGCGCCGGATCCTCAAGTTTCCTTCTCTTGTAAATATCGTCATGCCTGGAGTCACGCTCGAAGACAAAGACCGGAAGCTGGAGGGGTACGAGTTCTTCCGGAATGTGCTGGGGAGCCCGAAGCATATCGTCGCCCCGATGGTGGACCAGAGCGAGCTGGTGAGTCCTCCACTACCATAGATCCGTCTCGGGCGACGCATGAATGCAGGTCGTGCTACTAGGCGTGGAGGAAGTTGTCGAGGAGGTATGGGGCCCAGGTATGTGCTGAACGTGTTTGTAAGCATCAGCATGCCTTACCGCGGTGCAGCTGGTGTACACGCCCATGATCAACGCGAAGATGTACGCGGAGGGGGCGCGGAAGCCCTTCCGCGAGCAGAACTTCGACACCGTGCACGGGGAGGAGGGCGGCCCCGAAGACCGGCCCCTGATCGTGCAGTTCTGCGCGAACAACCCGGACCACCTCCTGAAGTCTGCGAGGCTGCTGGAGCCGTTCTGTGATGCCGTGGACATCAACTTGGGGTGCCCGCAGGACATTGCGAGGAGGGGGCGCTACGGGTCGTTCCTCCAGGACGAGTGGGACCTCATCTATACTCTAAGTACGTCGTTGCAGTCCGGTCGTGCATAGTGGGATGGCAAACTGACCGTGGCGTTCGCAGTTAATACCCTGCACAAGAACCTCTCTATACCCGTCACGGCGAAGTTCCGTGTGTTCCCTACGGTCGAGAAGACAGTCGAGTACGCGAAGATGCTGGAGCGAGCCGGCGCGCAGATGCTTACGTGCCACGGCCGCACCCGCGAGCAGCGCGGGCACCGCTCGGTACGTAACTCCGTGCTTCATGCCTCAAAGGAAAGGGCAGGGATGGCATCATCATCCCCAGCTCACTCACCTGCGCTCCCAACAGGGCGTAGCGGACTGGGAGAAGATCCGCGCCGTAAAGGAAGCGGTCTCGGTGCCCGTCGTCGCGAACGGGAACCTCCTGTTCTACAGCGACGTCGCGCGGTGTCTCGCCGCCACCGGCGCGGACGCCGTCATGTCTGCGGAAGGCAACCTCTACAACCCCGCCCTCTTCCAGCCCGCCCCCGTCGCCTCTGCCTCCGCCTCCGCGGCAGATGGAGATGGAGATGGAGATGGGTACCTCGCTGGGCGCCACCCGCGCAACACGCACGTCGCGCTCGAGTACCTCGGCATCGTGAAGGCGCAGAGGACGCTCACGACGCCGAGCGCGGTGAAGGGGCACCTGTTCAAGCTTCTCCGGCCGGCGCTGGCGAGGTATACGGATATTCGTGAGCGTCTGGGCCGGGTACGGATAGAGCGCGCCGAGAGGGACAAGGAGGGTGGGGGGACGGCTTGGGACAAGTACGAGGAGATCGTCCGGGAGCTGGATGAACGGTTAGAGGTGCGTCTTCAAGTTGATAGATAGTAAAACATTCTGGTACACTGCTCACACCACCTTGGATAGGGCGATATCGATGCAGCGTCGGGAAAGTCGCTCGAGGAGCTGTCGCCAGTCGACCCTGCGACCGGCTTCCCGGTGCTGCCCCATTGGCTTTTGCAGCCGTACATCCGCCCACTGCCCGCAGAGCCGGATGCCGCGAAGCCCCCTGCGCAAAACGAGAAAAGCGGGGTCGAGGTAGTAGGTCCGTGGCTTCCAGTCCCTCCCGTCGCCAACAGTGTGCTCATAGACCGACCCGACCCTCAGAGTGCCCTGTAACTGTGGAGGATTCGGCCTCCCGCGGCGCGAAGAGGGCCATCTCGGAGGAGCGGCCAGCGGCCCCGCGCTCCGATGGCGCGGAGAGCGTAAGCGAGTCGAAGAGAGCCAAGTTGACCGAGGAAGCGAGCTCTGGGTCTTCGCCACGGACGCACGTTGATGCTATTGCTACTTAGCCCGACAGCTGGGTAGCTTTTGGGTACGGTCGAGATAGACATAGACGTTGACATCGATTGTAGCGGTAGACTATCCACAGCATAATGATAGAGTACATGCACCACGCGCGGCCTCCCCGCTTCATAGAGCGCATTCAAATTGGCTGACGCCTGGTCGAAGGACAAGGAACATGAGGCCGCCAGGCCCGGGAGAGATCGAGAACCATCTACGGTTATCTCCCCAGATCTTCATCTCTCTCGCAATGCCGGCTCGCTGCGGGCGTCTGTTTCCTCTGACTATCGTCATAGCAGGCGCGCGCCCCGCCTTCAAGTTACACACCGCTCACCATGTCCGACCCAACACCACCCCCCGCTCCTCCCGCCTCGTCCTCCGAGATCGTCATCAATGTCAAAGGTCGGCTCATTGCTCATGCGATATAGGATGAGGATGGGGGGCTGACGGGACGGTGCAGGCCCGAGCGAGCTGAAGCTGCAGATCACAATAGCCACGGACAAGACGGTGGCAGACCTCAAGCAGGCCATCGCGGAAAAGTCTGACGTCCCCGCAGACCGCCAGCGACTCATCTACTCCGGTGCGCTCCCTCCCTCCTCCCCCTTCCCTCCTCCCTTCCCCCCTACCTCTCCTCTCGTCCCCCGTCCCCGTCCCCGTCCCCGTCCTCTTCCCCGTGGGGTTCTGCACTCGTGCTGACTGGCCCCCGACCCGCGCCGTGTGTGGCGCACGTACACACACAGGCCGCGTGCTGAAGGACGAGGACGCCCTCTCGACGTACAAGATCCAGTCCTCGCACACGATCCACATGGTCAAGGGCGCGGCGCGCTCGGGCGGCCCGTCCTCCGCGCAGCAGTCCGCCGCGCCCCAGCAGCTGCCGGCGATGCAGGCGGGCCAGAACCCGCACGACCCGCTGACGCAGCTCAACGGGCCGATGGGCTTCGGGCTCATGGCGGGGTTCAATCCCTTCGCGGACATGGGGCTCAACACGAACGACCCGAACATGGTGAGTCCTGAGTCCGTCGTTTTCTCTTGTTGTGGGTGGGTGCTTGGGCTCGTGCATGAGCAAGGCGGAGGAGGAATCGCCCTGCCGGACATGGGAGGGGACCACGGCGCTGCTTCGAGTCGCTGCGGGCCCACCCAGGCTTATCGCTTTCCCTCCTACCACTACCACTACCACTACCACTACCACTACGGCTAACACACATTACGCTTTCCGTGCCCCCAGATGCAGTCCATGCTCAACTCGCCCGAGTTCCTGCAGCAGATGTCGAGCATGATGTCGAACCCGGCCGTGCTCGACCAGATCATCGCCTCGAACCCGCAGCTCGCCGCGATGGGCCCCCAGGTCCGCGAGGTCTTCCGCTCCGAGCGCTTCCGCCAGATGATGTCCAACCCCGACACGCTCCGCATGATGCTCCAGATGTCCAACATGATGCGCGACGCCGGCGGCGGCGGCGCGTTCGGCGCTGGGGGCGGTTTTGGGGGCGCCGGCGCGGGTGCTGGGGGCTTCCCCGCTCCTGGCCTACCATCCACAGCGAGGCAGCAGCAGCAGCAACCTCAGACTGGGACAGGAGCGACGGGGACGGGGACGGGGACGGGTGCGCAGGCAGGGCTTCCCCCGAATCCGTTCGGGTTCGGGTTCAACCCGTTCATGAACCCGTGGGGCATCCCCCCTCCCGCCGCCGCTCCTCCCTCAAGTACGGGCTCGACGACGGGGACGGGGACAGGAACGACAACGACTGGGGCAGACGCGACTGGGACGGGTGCTGGTGCTGCGCCGCCGCCCCCACCGCCAGGCGGGATGTTCGACCCTGCGATGATGCAGCAGATGCTGGCTGCGTTCGGGGGCGGGGGTGCTGGTGCTGGGGCTCTTGGGGGGTTCGGGGCCCCTACTGCTCCTGCGGATAGTAGACCGCCAGAGGAGCGGTTCCAGGTGCAGCTCCAGGTACGTCTCTGTCTGCAATGGCTGGGATGGGATGGGATGGGATAGGGTACTGATGGAGGTCGGACGACAGCAACTGCAGGACATGGGCTTCACGAACGCGTCGCAGAACGTGCGGGCGCTGCTCGCGACGGGGGGGAACGTGCACTCTGCGATAGAGTACATCCTCAACGGCGGCGGGCTCTGATCGATCTGACGGACCGGGGACGGGGGACGAGAGGACGAGAGGAAGGAAGGAAGTGAGGAAAATATTCGGGTGTATTCGTAGACCAGACCAGGAAGGGCGGGCGGTATCGGTAGGGTAGTCACGGTGTATTCTTGGTTGTTCGATCTGCAGTGTACGGTACGAGTTGTATGCGCATGCGGAACGGAGCGACGAGTCCCGGGCCACCGACGACCGCCGCGTTCAAGTTCAAGTTGGTGGAAGCATAGGGCAGTAAATGTGCATTTGAGCCATGCGCACTGCGGCGTGTGGCTGGGACAGAAGCGTTTGCGGATGTAGAATAAGCTCGGTTACGACGGTGGGATATCTGTCGATGGGGACTTGCTCGGGCGAAGATTTACGACATAACGTGCGCGGCGGGCGTCTGCAACGACGTCTTGAACTTGTTCCACCACCTCGAGCTCGACCTCAGATCATCATCACCTTCTCCAACTGCCACGTACCGTCCGGTGCGGCGTATTCTATCACTATGGATCCCCAGGTCGCCGTCTCATGGGGCGACGGTCGACCATATGATAATGATGTCTCATACTTACGTGCACGTGCACGTCTGTGGATCCAGTCGCGATGCGTGTCCTTCGAAGAAGCGGACTGCGCGGCCTTTGACCGCTCGCGTATGTATTCGTACTTAGATCCGCAGACCTGTGCACACAGAGGGTTTAATTTGAATTTGTTTCTCTTCCTCGCGTCCGATATGGCTCGGGGTCGGTCACTTATAGGTGCCACCGGTACCCCACCCCCCAGTCTCCGAACTTTTTTCGCGCCCTTTCAAGCTCTCTCCCAACTTGAAGTTCCTCGCAAGGTGCGACGTAGGCCGCGATGCACTGTGCACTGAGCTCGAGGTGAGTGGGTCTTCCTGGAGAATGGCTTGACCATGCATGTGGTGTGCAAGGACTGGTCGGACTGACTATTTGCTTTCGCATCCCAGTTCCGAGCCATGCGTACCTATGGCTAATGACTGGTGAGTGTTGTAGAGCATGATCAGTCAGTTAGCCTGGGCGGTATTGCTGACGTACTCTGGGCCAGTCGTGCGGATGCAAGGCATGCAGTCTTTGGGTTCGGGCACCCGTTTGCGACCGGAGGTATCCATCTCGTTCGACGACGAATCCCCCAGTCACAGCTTTGTCCTGGGTGTTGACGGACGGAATCCCAACTTGAAGACCCTCGTCTCTATGTCAGTGTTTGCGAGCGTCTCGTATGTGGTTCCCATCTGACAGATCCCTGCTGCAGTCCCCAAAGCGGCCTCCGAGCCGCTCCTGGGTCCCGGCTCGCCGACTGCGAAGAAGCAGGGAAAGTCGACGCCGCTCTGTTTCGCGCTGGTTCCGCTCTCCGATGTCTTCAGGAAGCTATATTCAAATTCTCAGCAACATCAGCGAAGAGTAGAGCACGAAGTTGCGCTCATACGCCGCGTTAACCCGCTCCGCGGCAAGACGGCGGTGGCGGTGGCGCAGAAGTGCGAGACACCTAAACTTATCCTGCGCTTCCGCGCCTCTGAGGAGACTCCACCGCCCCTGCCGCCATACAGGACACTGCCAAATTCTACTGCGGCCGACGAGGATGCGCCTGTGGCGCATAGCCCTTCCCGTGCGTTGTGGATTTCTGTTTGAGATTAAAGTTGTGGGAGGCTGATGCGATACGTAGACGAACCGTCTGACCAAGAATTAGATACCGTAGTGCCCACCGACTGCGAAGCGGGGCCGTCCACCGCCAGCAGCTCTCCGATCCCCGCCGCCAAAGCCCCAGCGTTGACGTCCAGTGGCAAGCCTCGCGGGAACCTGCGAAAGCGCAGCGTCGACACGGCGGCAGCAAGTGCTCCCACCCCCGTACTTCACGACGTCACCGTTTCCTGTGCGGGATCTTTGGAGAGGCAAGAGGATCAGGGTTCTATTGTGCCCCGCCCTCAGGCTCGCATGCTCTGAGCCTGAGTCGTCTGACAGATCTGGCCGTCAGGCTGCTTCCGAGTCAGCGGAACCACGTCTATGAATAGGTGAGACCCAGGGATGAGACTAATTGGAGCGCTGCAAGCCCGGCCTTACTCTTGGAATGACAGGGCAAATTTGGTCATTCCAAGGGTGGGGCAGTAGGCTTGCGCCCCTCCAACTAGTCTCACTCATGGTTCTCAACTCTTCATCGACGTAGTACTGATGACTCAGAAGTCAGGCTGAGGGGCGGAAACGGTGGGATAGATTTCGGATCACACTAAGTTAGCACTGAAGGAAACTGCTACAGTATAACTTCCCTTGGGAATTGGCGCCTCGCGCCCGCCATCCCACCCTCTCCTCCTGCGCCCGAGAGCGTGCCTCCGCGGTTGCCTGTCGCGATGGGCTCTCCGCTCGGCGCGACGGCCTCTCTGTGAGTACCATTTATTTTGGAATCGGTCTGAATGTTCTCAGCTTAAATTTCGTCTTTTGTGTCTTTTTCCGCGCACTCTGCCTCCAGATTTCCGGACTCCTCCATCAACCGATCCACGCTCAGTCCTAGCATGTGCTCCGTAAGCTCGCATCCATCTCAAAATTGGTTTGTTTGATTTGTTCTGCGTTTTTCTGGAGATGTGTGGGCATCGGGGGACTTCGTCCTCCCGCGCCCCGGCAACCTGGCCTCGCGCGGGCGCCGGTCACGGCGCCTCGGTCGCTGACGTAAGCCGGTCCGCCACCATGAATCTCCTGGATTTCCGCGCAGCTTCCAACTTTCCGATGCTCTACGCTAGTGCAACCTTCGGATGTCCTCAGACAGCACCCCGAATACCGTTTTCCGCGAAAATTCGACCATAAGGTTGCCTTTATATCTGACATGATAACAATATAGCAACGCCCACGCGGTTCGTTTCGTCCCCTAGCAGCAATGCGCGGCGCCTGCGGCTCCTATGCTAGGAAGGTTCCAGTACTATTATGCAAGAAACTCCTAACTTGCTCACCGTGGCCTGGCTTTCCTTGGACTCACCACTGCCTTGCCCTCAAGTCATTACTTGCTCCCTCGGGATTGCGCTCTCTGCTTCGACTTGTCGGAGCTGCTGTTCATGCACTACACCCTGACCGTCGGTCTAGGACATTCGGACACAGAGCACACACAATAATCCAAAATGGCGTTTACTGAGTGCGTAAGGCATGCCCGCTTCTTCAGGGTTCGTGCTGATGATCACACAGGGCTCCCCATCCCCGCTGCAGCCCGTTTCATATTACAGGTCCGTGGTGCTTCTCCAGTTGGTTGTGGATGCTCGTGGCTGACTCCTTCTGCGGGCCATTGCCAGTGGTCCGGATGAGCGGGCCGCTTCTCTTGCGCTGTGAGGAGCCTGAGAGGCTGATCCTCTCTATTGCGGTGGTCGATAACGACTACGACCCTGGGCTGCGGCAAGAGGTAGCGCTGGGTCGCGATGGCCAGAACCTGAACTTGGAATCGGCCATTCCTGTGTGAGTGTTGCTACGACTCAATTCTGCGTTTGCACCCCTTTCCGGACCACCGCTCCTAAATGGCGGACATTTCTCTCTTCGCCCGTTCTGTGTGCGCGTGCCCACACATCGAAGCGTTCGTTGGAGGGGCATAGTCATTACAACCTCGTGTGGACGGCATTTTATCCTCTAGGGTGGTATAACGAGTAGGCCACGGAGTGGCTGCGTTGCGGTTACCCCCGTCGCCGAGATATCCAGGACGAGCCTTGTCCACCGCTATTGCATTTTATTTCCACCTGGTCGTTGCAGGCGGCCCCTTCTCACGTCTGCTTGCGTCACAGGCATGAAGTCAAGGCAACGACGAAGCTCATCATCGAGGTCTACCGCCCCTTAGAAGACAAGAAGAAGCATATGGGACGCTTCCTCGCTGGCTTCGCGTTCCTCTCCTTACAGGAGTTCCTGAACGAGCACCCACCGCTACCGCGCCTCGGCTCAGTTGACTACGACATCCAACTGGCACGCTACCCGCCGCAGTGCAAGAGCCCGACGTTTGAGTACGGCGCGACGGTCACGATGCGCTTCGAGCTCCACAAGAGTGAGCCCGGACCGTCTCAGCCAGAGTCCGCGCCTTCGTCGTCCATACCAAAGCACGACGAGACCAGGCCCTTGCTGTCTGACGCGCCATCATGTACGTCCCGTGTTTTTAAATCCCAGTGTATGTATATGCGCACGCTGTTCACCTGATAGATCCATCGACAGCATCGCGGGCCCCGTCCAGGACCCTGGCCACGAATACGCCCGACGAAACTGGGAGAGAGAGAGAACAGAGGGGGTGGGGCAAACAGGAGGGGCACAACCGCCCCTCCGGCAAGAAGCTGCACGGGTTCCACGTCGACAGCGACTCGGGCGCTGAGACACCCTCGGAGGACGAGCATTTCCCTACAGTATACGAGGACGAGCCGAGGTTCAAGTTCCGGAGTGCTGACGAAGAGGACGGATATGCGTACGAGGACGAGGACGAGGAGGACGAGGAGGACGAGGAGGAGACGTTCTCGCCGAGCGAGCTGCCGGTGCCTTATGCTTTCCCAGAGCGGGTCGGCAGGGTGGGCGAGGGGACGTTCGAGGAGAGGTTCCTCCGCTGGATCTCGCCATACGAGGAGATTACAGAGGCGGCGGAGAGCAGGGACCGCGAGAAGGCGGAGAAGGTGCTCGCAAGGCTCCAGACGGAGTGGGACGTTGTCTTGCCGTCGGTAAGTTCCCCTTTCCCTCATTCCATCGTTACAACTTGAAACCCTAGCGTTGATGCTGATTGTATGCGTACTAGTCATTGAGGCTGCTTTTGGTCGGCGCGGTCGTGGCCGCGGTCATGGCCAGGTTCGCACCTGAGAGCCTGAAGTTCCTCGCACCGGAGGGTTTTCCACGGGAGGCGTTAGCCCTCGCCGTCCTGGCTGCTTCATTCGGGACGGAGTTCAGCGCGGTGCTCCTCTTTCTCTACGGCCTGTGCACGAACGGCGTCAAGTTCCTCGTAAGTGACGCTTCCCCTCTCGTCTCCCCCTTCTCCGAGTCTTCCCCTCTTTCGCCTTCTCACCACACTCTCTTCACCTGGCCTACAGGCTATAGTGCAGGACATGTACGACACGTACATCCTCTTCTCGCTCACATGCCGCCTCCCGATCTTCTGCATGACGATCTCGCTGGTCTCGTCCATGGCCTTCCTGCTCGCCCTCGCGTGCACCGCGTGGCCGACCGCGATGCTCGTCATGTCCTTCATCACGGGTCTCCTCCTCACTACCGAGCTCATCGTCTTTGGCACCAGCCGCCTCGTCAACTTCGCCATCTGGTTCAAGCGTGGCGCGTGGCGCGCGCTCGTGTGGTTCAGCGGGTGCACCCCGCGGTGCCCGGAGGCGTACTCGTACTAGCTGCGGCCACAGGTCACTGGCAGGCGGGGTGAGCTTGGGGCGGCAGTCTGCAGAAACAGGTTCAGAATCAGAAGATCCGAGAGATGCCAGTCCCGCGCCCGCGGTGGTGGCCCCGGGAATCTCACCACGGAGCCCAAGGGGCGCGAGGAGACCGAAAAAGTGCGCGAGTGCTTCCTTCCGTCCATGCCGCGTGAGAGAGCGGCGCCGATCTGAGGGCGTTGGAGCCTGGCTTGACTCGGAATGGACTCAGGACAAGCTCGACGCAGAGAGAGGTCACGTCCAGCCGTACTTCATTTGCGGAAGCCTGATGCAACTTCTCAAGTTGCAACGCCTTGACATCGCGGTCCTTGATTAGGTGACCAGAAAAAGCTAAGCACCTGTATATGCTGTTGTACCTGTATGTACCGTCGTAAACTTGTACTTGTATAGTATGCCGTTGTACCTGTATAGTATGCCGTTGTGCCTGCATATCATGCCGTCGTACCATGTTGTTGTTTTATTTAGAAAGTAGACAATATTTTGTGATCAACAATTTGGGGCACCGGAGGCGGTTGTACTACGAACCTGCGTGAAAAATAATTACGGTAAGATGGCGATGCCGAGCTCGAGCGAAGATTTACGACATGTATGTACGTACGTCATCGGTTTGCAGCGGGCGCTCGGGCGTCTCTAAGCTTGAACCCGTTCCACCACGATCATCTCCATCTCGTTCTCCCAACGATTTCCCGATCTAGGCTCATTTCCTCTTGGATGTTTTAAGACGCAGGAAGAACCTGAAAATCCCTGCCAACTCAAGGCAAGTTTCCTATCGCGCCCCTTCAAGCCCGAGTCATCTGACAGATCTGACCCTTTTGCAGCCCTCCGATTAGTTCATCGACAGTCGGAAACAAACAGCCTGAGAGAAACTACTACAACTTACCCCTTCCAATATTCCGATGCTCGTAACTTCCGGCCGCCCTCCGGCCCCTGTGGCTCCTATTTTATGATATGCAGGACACTCCTAACTTTACTTGCCACCCGGCTTTCCTTGAATTCACCCCTCTCATTACTTGCCCCCCCTCATGATTTTGGCGTCTTGCCAGTCTGTCTACTTCGACTTAGAACTACTATTCATTCACTACACCCCCGACCATCGATCTAGGACATTCGACTCGGAGCGGGCGCTCAGACCCAGAGCGCACACAATAATCCAAAATGGCCTTTACTGCGTGCGTAAGGCATGGCCGCTTCTTCAGGGTTGGTGCTGATCACACTCTCCATCACCCCTGCAGCCCGTTGCATCTTACCGGTACGTGGTGCCCCTCCAGTTGGTTGCGGATGCTCGTTGCTGACTGTTCTTGTGGGCCATGGCCAGTCATCCAGATGGACGGGCCGCTTCTCTTGCGCTGTGAGAAGACTGGGAGGCTGACCCTCTCTATCTCGGTGGTCGACAACGACCACGACCCTGGGCTGCCGCACGAGGTAGCGCTGGGTCGCGACGGCCAGAACCCGAACTTAAAATCGGTCATTCCTGTGTGAGTGTTTCTATGACTCAGTTCTGCGTTTGACCCCTTTCCGGACCACCGCTCCTAAATGTCCCCGTTCTGTGTGTGCGTGCCCACACATCGAAGTGTTCGCTGGAGTATACCTCGTATGGATGCCATGTTATCCAAGCGTACATCGCATTGCATTTTCTGCTGCTCGTTACAGGTAGCCCCTTCTGACGTCTGCTCGTATTCCAGGCATGAAGTCACGGCAACGACGAAGCTCATCATCGACGTCTTCCACCACTTAAAAGCGAAGAAGAAGCACATGAAACGCAACTTCGTCGGCTCCGCGTCCCTCTCCTTACACGAGTTCCTGAACAATCACCCACTACCGCGCCTCGGCTCAGTTGACTACGACGTCCAGCTAGCATGCTACCCGCCGCAGTGCAAGAGCCTGACGCTTGAGGACATGCAGCAATACGGCGCGACGCTCACGATGCGCTTCAAGGTCTACAGGAGTAGTAAGCCGAGGCCGTATCAGCTCGATTCGCCCCCTCTGTCGCCCGTGTCGGTATCGGAGCACTACGAGACTGAGCCGCCGTTGCTGTCTCGCGCGCCATCATGTACGTTCCGCGTTTTTAAACCCGAGCATATGCGCACACCACTCATCCCGCCGATCCATCGACAGCATCACGTGGTGCCCAGTCCGAGACTCTGTACACCAACACACCCAACGAATCTGGGGAAGAGCGAGAACGAGAGCAGAGGCCGTGGGGCAAGCAGGAGAGCGACAACTGCCCCGACGGCACGGCGGGCCTCCGGTGCCGCCACTGCAGGGAGCTGCACGGGCTCCCCGTCGACAGCGACTCGCGCGCCGAGAGCCCTGAGGACGGACACTTCCCCACAATATACGATGACGAGCTCCGACGGAATGCTGACGAAGACGACAAGGGCGAGGTGTCGTTCGAAGAGAGGTTCCTCTGCTGGATCTCGCCGTACAAGGAGATTACAGAGGCGGCGGAGGGCAGGGACTGGAGAAAGGCAGAGAAGGTCCTCGCAAGGCTCCAACCGGTGTGGCACGTTGTCAGCCTGGCGGTCAGTTCCCCTTTCCCTCATTCCACCGTTACAAACGTTGGCGTTGATGCTGATATCGATTTTATGCGTGCCAGCTTCCGGTGCTGGCTATGGTCAACGCGGGCGTGGTGACGGTCGCGCCCGGGGCCCTCTTCGCGCAGGAGGGTTTCCCCCGGCGCGCATTAATGGTCAGCACCGTAGCTATTTTCAGCGGGCTGATGTTCAACGCGATGTTCCTCCATTGCTACGGCTCGTGCCGGTGCGGCGCCGAGTTCCTCGTAAGTGGCGCTTCCCCTCTCGTCTCCCCTGTCTAGCTCTTCCCCTCTTGAGTCGCCTTCTCACCACACTCTCTTCACCTGGCCCGCAGTTCCTAGCGAAGGACTTGTGGGCCGACACGTACGTCTCCTTCTCGCTCACGTGCCGCCTCCCGATCCTCTGCCTGGCGATCTTGATGGTCTCGTTCATGGCCTCCTTCCTCGCCGTCGCGTGGACCGCGTGGCCGACCGCGATGCTCGTCGTGTCCTTCGTCGTCGGCCTCCTCCTTACCCTCGAGCTCGTCATCTTCGGCACCAGCCGCCTCGTCAGCTTCGCGATCTGGTTCAAGGGTGACGCGTGGCGCACGCTCGTGAGGTTCAGCCTGTACAGGCCGTGGTGCCCGGAGGCGTAGTACTAGCTGCGGCTGTAGGGCGCTGGCAGACGGAGGAGCTTGAGGCGGCAGAAACCAGGGATGCAAGTTTGACATGCTGGACCACGACATGCATGCTGAACCATGTATCACTGTATTATGTGTGGGCCGTTGTACTTGTATATGTGGTTGTACCTGTACATGCTGTTGTACCTGTATAAGTACGTACTAGATGCCGTTGTGCGTGCATACGCGCAGTGCGCGCCGTTGTACCATGTTGTTTCATTAAGAAATTAGAAAATATTTTGTGATCAACAAGTAGGGGCCATTCTCACACCAGATCTGTGTTTGCAGTACTACGAACCTGCGTGACAAGTAAGTAATTGCGTTATGTAAGATGGCGATGCCATAACTCGAGCGAAGATTTACGACATGATGTACATCGGTTCGCAGCGGACGCTCGGGCGCCTCTAAGCTTGAACCTGTTCCACCATGAGCCATCCCCATCTCCTTCTTCCACTGCCACAGTGACACATATTCCATCTGCCTACAGCTCGCAGCCTCATGGAGCGAAGGCCTATCATCCGATGATGCACCAGTACATCGAAGTCGATGTCTGACGAAGAAGTGGACCGCACGGCTGTTGGACGCTCTCGTATTCGTACTGGGCCGCCACAGTCGCTGGAATACTCGGATCGGCCTCGGCACTGGCGGTACATCTTCCTCTTCCTCTTCGTTATGGCGTCAGGGAGCCTTCTTTCGTAGCCTCCCGACGCTCTTGGGGCTTCACGAAGTCAGATCCACAGACCTGTGCAGAGAGGGTCCAATGTCGCTGGTGCTCGTCGACATTAACGCGGCGTTTCTCGCGTCCAGTGTGGCTCGGGATGACTTATATGTGCCACCCGACCCCGGTCTCCGTCTTAGAAGCCTTTTTGTGTCCTGTCCCCTCAAGAGCCCTACAAGGTGTCGCGATCAACGGAGCCCATCATGAGTGCCTCGAGTTCGAGGTGAGTGTCCTCCTAGAGAATGGTCCAACCGTGGTGTGCAAGGACTAGGACTGACTTCGACTTCGGTATTTTCGCGTCCTAGTTCGTAGTGGATGACTAGTAGGTGTCGTAGAACGATATTTTCGTTGGTTGGCCATATCTCTGATGCCTTATGAACCAGTCGTTCGGATGCAGGGCATGCAGTCTTTGCGCTCAGGTGCGCGTTGGCGGCCAGAGGTGTCCGTCTCGATGGACGATGGGCCTGCCAGTGGCCCGAGCCACAAATTCGTCCTCGGCGTTGACGGCCGGAATCCGAACTTGAAAACCTCGTCTCTATGTCAGTTTTCCCGGGCTTCTCGTGTCGCATGCCGCTTCCATTCCATCTGACAGATCCATGATGCAGTCCTGAAACCGTCCTCGCTCTTGGGTCCCGGCTCTCCATCGAGGTGTTCTGTCGAGCGCCGACGGCGAAGAAGCAGGGAAAGGCGACGCCACTCTGTTTCGCGCCCGTGCCGCTTTCCGGCGTCCTCAAGAAGCTCGATTCGAATTCTCATCAGCGTCAGCGAAGAGTAGAGCATGAAGTGGCGCTCATACGCGTGAACGCACCTCGCGGGAAGCCGGCGCTGGCGGCGGCGCAGAAGTGCGAGGCACCCAAGCTCATCCTGCGCATCCACGCCCCCGAGACTCCACTTTCTCCGCAATTGCTGCCTCCCGCGACACTGCCAGAATCCACTGCGGTGAACGAGGATGCGCCTGTGGCGCACAGCCTCCCGTGCGTTGTGGATTTCTGTTTGAGAGTAAAGTTGTGGGAGGCTAATGCGCCACGTAGACGAAGCGTCTGACCAGGAGTCAGACACCGTAGTGCCCACCGACTGCGAAGCAGGGCCGTCCACCGCCAAAGCCCCAGCGTTAACGTCCAGTGGCAAGCCTCGCGGGAACCTGCGAAAGCGCAGCGTCGACACGTCCCCGGTTACCAGTGCTCCCGCTCCCGCTTCCCTTCCTGACGACGTCACCGTCGCCTCACAACATGAGCGCCAACCCGGTGCGGGACCTTTGGAGAGGCAAGAAGATCGGAGAAGCTCGCGGACGTGGCTCCAGTTCGCGGAGTCCTGTGTGAACTACGTCGGGCCGTACGACGAGCTGCGGGAGGCCGAGGAGCAATCGGACGACCACCAGATGGAGGCCGTGCTCGCGCGGTTGGTGAGCGAGTGGCAAGCCGTTGGACAGATGGTATGTCCCAAGTTGTCCCCCCCCCTTTAACCCTTATTGACAATAGCTTGAATTCATCCCACGATGGTCCTAGCTCATAGGCCTCGCTGCAGTCAATACGGCGGTGATAGGGTTCGTGAGGGGAAGCACGGCCTTCACCATCGACGACTTCTCGCTCGGCGCGGTGACCATCGGGGCGATCGCCGCTGGGCTCGGCGTGGCGATGGACGCGTGGTTCTTCCTGCTCTTCAGCGGGGCCGACGCCGCCAAGTTCAAGGTTGGTTCGTCTGCCGCTGCATCCTCGTATGCACCGCAACTGACCTTGTGTGTTCGCGCACAGAGGCTGGCGAAAGACGTGTACGGGACATATTTCTTCTTCTGCCTCGTCTGCCGGCTGCCGACGATCCACATGTTCGTGTCCGTGCTCGCGGTCGGACTCTTTCTCCTCTCCACGGCGTGGGTGCGCTCACCAACGACGGCGCTTGTGGTCTTCTGCATCTTCGGGGTCTTCGTGGGGTCTCAGATGCTTGCGTATGTTCTCCGGATACGTTGCAGACGTTGTAGGACACCAAGACTGCGGCCGCGTCGGACGCTATCGGTCCTGCGGCCGCCGCGGCGCGTTGCTCAGGCGTTTTCGCACCGACCCGTCGTATCTTCTGGGGAACTCCCAGAAAGTCCTTTGGAGCTAGACGTCGTAAAGGAAGTAGTACATAGTTAACGCTTAGCCCTGTTTATTTATGGCAATACTTAGTCTATACCCGCTGCTAGCAGCAATACATCCGACAGTATACCACACTTCATTGAAAACTTGAGTAAAATCACGACGTGTCTTCCCACTTCTGAAAATCTGTTCCTTTTTTAAAATGCTTGGTTCTGAACTCGCGTTCGCCTTATTTCTCGCCAGGTGTCTGGCTTTTGTCTGTGGCTAAACGGATAGGGGGGGCGAGGCACGATCCTAGATACCCTCTTTTGGCAAGCGCGCAACGTGTCGCCAGTCCTCATTGACAGTTTGCAGTTGTTTGGCCAGCTTGGCTTTCGACCGTCCGGTCCACGCTCTTCCACGCTGCACGTTAGTGTCGGCCTCCTGAACACCGGTGGACGAAGGCGATGAAGGAGAACATAGCCATGATCACCGAGGCTGCGCCATGGAAGAACAGAACGTGGTGCGGCTCGAACTTCGGGGGCGATGCGCAATGGAGGCGCCTATCAATCACTTTAAGCACTCGCCACCAGCGCAGCATGCCATCGTCCCCGACCCTCCCCTCGGTTTCCTTGTTTTCACCACCGCCTTGGCTCCCCATAACTTGCCTCCTCGGGATCGCGCTGTGCTGCTCGACTCCCGCCATTATTTCGGCATCCTAGGAACCTGTCTGCGTCGCCTGGAGCTGCTGTCCACTCACGCCTGTCTGCGCGCCCGACTATCTGAGATTTACGACTTTCGGGCGGGCCCTCGGAGCACTCACACAGCACACACAATAGTCCCAAATGGCCTTCACTGAGTGCGTAGAGTGTAAAAGCTTGTTTAGGGTGTTCGCTGATCACTTTGGCCTCGCTGCTGCAGCCCGTGGCACCTCACCGGTATGTAGTGCTAAGTGCTTCTTCAATTGGCTGCGGATGCTCGTGACTGACTCGTCTTGCGGGCCAGTCGTCCGGACCCGCGGGCTGCTGTTCGTGCGCCCGGAGAAGTCTTGGAGGCCGATCGTGTCTATCTCGGTGGTCGACAACGACCACGACCATGGGCTGCCGCACGAGGTCACGCTGGGATGCGATGGCCAGAACCCGAACTTAAAATCGGTCATTCCTGTGTGAGTGTTTCCATGACTCGATTGTGCATTTGCATTCCGTTCCAGACACTCCTTCTCCTTCTCCATCGTCCAATATTGCCTTCTTCACCCATTGTATGCGCGCGGTATGCTCCTCGAGGTGCCCCCCAGAGCATGGTCATCACGACCCCCGCCTCGATTCCGTTTAGTCTAGTCCTCGAAGACGACCTCTTCTCACACCCGCTCGTGTTGCTCTTACAGCCACAAAGTGAAAGCGACCACGAAGCTCGTCATCCAGGTCTTCCACCGCTCGCAGACCAAGAAGAAGCACCGCAAACGCAACCTCGTCGGCTCCGCGTCCCTCTCCTTCAACGAGTTCCTCAACAAGCACCCCCTCCCGCACCCCCGGCCCGTCGACTACGACGTCCGCCTGGCGTGCCCCCCGCCGCAGCGCAAGAGCCCGACGATCGGGGGCAAGCAGCAGTATAGCGCGACGCTCACGGTGCGCTTCAAGCTCCACAAGAGTAGTGAACAGCTCGAGTCGCCGCCTCTGTCGCCCGTGTCGGCGTCGGAGCACTACGAGACCGAGCCCCTGCTGTCCGACGCGCCTTCGTGTACGTCCCCCGTTCTTTCTTTTACCCAAGTATATGCGCACGCCACTCATCCCGCCGATCGATCCACAGCATCGCGCGGCGCCCAGTCCGAGACCCTCGTCACGAACACCCCCAACGAGACCGGCGGAGAGCGAGAGCAGCGGCCGTGGGGCAAGCAGCCGGAGCGCGACCGCCTCGATGGGACTGCGGGGCTCCGCCGGCGCCGGCGCCGTAGTAAGAAGCCGCGCGTGCGCGGGTTCCACGTCGACAGCGACTCGTACGCCGAGACGTCCTCCGGCTCGGGCTCGGGCTCGGACGGGGAGTCGTATTTCCCCGAGACGCCCGAGGACGAGCACTTCCCCACGATATACGAGGACGAGCCCGGGTTCAAGTTCCGGAACGCCGACGAAGTTGACGAGGGCGGGTATGGGTACGGGTAC
>AYKW01000012.1:267252-442750 GCA_002760635.1 Ganoderma sinense ZZ0214-1
GGAGGAGGGGGTGGTGTTCTCGCCGAGCGTGCTGCCGATGCACGCTGGCGCGGGGGGCGAAGGGGCGGGGGTGGGGACGGAGACGTCGTTCGGGGAAAGGTGTCTGTACTGGATCTCGCCGTACGAGGAGATCCGGGAGGCGGCGGAGGGCGGGGACTGCGAGAAGGCGGAGAAGGTGCTCGCGCGGCTCCTGACGGAGTGGTACGTCGTCGGCGCGTCGGTGAGTTCCCCTCCTTCCCTTTCCCCCTCCCCCTTCTCCCTTCGTTCGAATTTCGACCGTCACAAGCGTTGAAGCTGAAGTTGATTATGCTGACTGTATGCGTGCTGCTGTAGTTGTTGGCGCTGGCCGGCATCGACGCGGCCGTGTTCGGGTTCGCACCTGGGGGCCTGTTCGTGCTCAAGGGGTTCTCGCTGGGCGCAGTCTCGATCGGGGCCATCGCCGCGGGGCTCGGGCTCGTGTACGACGCGTGGTTCCTCGTGCTCTACAGCGGCGCGAACGGCGCCAAGTTCCTCGTACGTCCCCCTTCCCCTCCCCCATCTCTCCTCCCTCCCCTACCTCGCCGACGCGCCGACGCTGACGTGCCCCGCAGCGCATAGCGAAGGACGTATACAACACGTACTTCTTCTTCTCGCTCACGTGCCGCCTCCCGATCCTCTGCATGGCGCTCTCGATGGCGGCGCTCATGGCCTTCCTCCTCGCCGTCGCGTGGACGGCCTGGCCGACCGCGGTGCTCGTCATGTCCTTCGTCGCGGGCCTCCTCCTCACCTCCCAGTTCGTCGTCTTCGGCATCCACCGCCTCGCCAACTTGCTCGTCTGGTCCGTCCGCGTCGCGTGGCGCGCGCTCGCCAGGCGCAGTGGCACAAGTCTGCCTTGTCCGGAGGCGCCGCTAAGGTCGCAGGGCGCGGGCGTGCAACAGTCACAGGGCCGGCAGGAGGAGGAACGGATCCAGAACCAGAACCAGAATCAAAATCGGAGTCAGAGTCAGAGGATCGAGATGCCCGTCCCGCACCCGCACCCGTGCCCGAGTCCTAATCCGAATCCGAGCCCCGCGCCGGTGGTCGCGGCCCCGGGGTATCTGACTGCGGACCCTCAGAAGGCGCAGGTGGTGCAGTGGACGGAGGAGGTGCGCATGAGCGTGAGTTGTTGCATCATGTTGCGTGGGAGAGCGGTGCTGATCAGGGCTCCCGTCTTCCTCTATGCGGCAGTGCGAGGTGGAGAGGCCTAGGGAAGTCGCGGTTCCGTCATAGGTAGATTGCGGAGGAATGGTGCATCGTCATCTCTCCTCCACCTCCACGGTCGCCATCGGTCAGCCCGCTGCCCGCAGAGTCTGAGTCTGGCTAACAGGAAGTCACCTTTCTAAGGGAAGGGAATTCCGGTATCGCCGGAATCAACATCCAGGATGTCATCCTGGTCGCAGCTGCTTGCAATTACATCGTCGCCGTACTTGTCAAGATGTCGACATGCAAGTTTGAGACGGACCAGCAAGCTGCAGCTGCAGCCCGTGTACCTATGCATATGACCCGTGGGGTCTGTAGTTAGAAAGTTACATGCTGTTGTGCCGTGTTGTCATATTAAGCAGATGCTGCACCGAAGTGTGTGCGCAAGACGGACTCGAGGTTTTAGGCGATTGCAAGTACCGTAGTCGCGATGAAGATTTCCGGATCCCACTGGAGTTCCTGGGTAATTCATAAACTCAAACGTCACTTTTCTGCGGCACAGGCTTCCGACCTCCGCCCTAAGTGCGCAAATAAGACTTCAGATGCAAGAAGCTCGCCTTCGTTTATGTACAATGTCTCTTGATCACGTCAACCACGGCACTGCCTTGGTACGACTCGCGATCCTTTGTTACTCACAGACCTGGTGCCATTCCACAACCCCGCCAGATGATGTCAACTGGGGCGATATCGATAACCGCAGCATTAGGCGTGGTTAGTTCTATCAGAATTGTATCTACAATAGACACAAGCTTCTCCTACTCGCCTTTGACCTGTTACGGATCCTACGATTTAAACTGGATGCGCGCAAACGTCATTGAATGGCGTCGAGACCCAGCCGTTTGAGTAATAGAATTTAGCCACTGGCAGCGCTGCCCTGTCAAACGCGGTTACCATCTCGACGAGGGCAGACGTGGGCATGGCGTCGCTGGCATTCTCAATTTTGAGGAATGAGAGTCGGGGTACTTGACGGTGCTCATGAGAAGTTGCTGAGGAAAAGAGGGAATATCGAGGGCGGATCTAGGGAGAGATGGATGGACGGTGGAAAAGACGGAGGCCGACGGCGCTTGTGGGATCTTGCCGTTCTCAGCCTCGAGGGAAGCCTCCGACCCGCGTCTCCATTCATCCTCTTTCTCCGCTCTCCTCCTCCTCTCCGTCCTCTCTGCGGTGCCCTCGGGCTCCCCTCTCTCCTCCTCCTCCTCCTCCCCCTCCCTCACCATGTACGCTCAGCCTCAAGCACGGCAATCGGCAAACTTCGTCCCTGACTACGAGCAGCATCGTCCATCTCCGTCTCAGGAACCTGTACCCATTGGCCGGCCTCCATCCCAGTACTCAGCGTACCCCCAGCACCGCCAGTCGCAATACAACCAGTATGACGATGGGCCCTACGACGGAGACGGAGACGACTTCTACCAGTCGCAGTCGCAGTACGACCAGCCGTTCGCCGCCAGGTCCGTCGCCACCCAGTCCGTCCGCGCCCCCTCCCCGCCCGCAGGCCCGATCCTCGACCACTCGCACCTGCGCCCGGGGAACCAGGCGGCGCTGCTCTCGCACGAGCGCACGCTCGAGCTGTACCGCGCGAACGCGAAGAAGACGCAGGACCCGGACCTGCAGTTCGAGTTCGCCGTGTTCATGATCGACGCCTCCAAGACGATGCCCATCCCCGCGCAGACCGCGGGGAACGTCATGGACGTCGAGAAGGCCGTCGCGAAGCGCGACGACCTCGTGCACGAGGCCATGGCCCTCCTCAAGCGCCTCGCCGACCGCGGGCACATGCCCGCCCAGTACTTCCTCGCCGACTGCTACGCGAACGGCATCGGCACCCACAAGAGCCGCCAGGACTTCGACCGCGCCTTCCCCCTCTTCGTCCTCGCCGCCAAGCACGGCCACCCGGACGCCTCCTACCGCGCGGGGACGTGCTGCGAGAACGGCTGGGGGTGCCGGCGCGAGTCCGCCAAGGCGATCCAGTTCTACAAGAAGGCCGCCGCGGCGGGGCACCCGGGCGCGCTCTACCGCCTGGGCATCGCGGAGCTCAACGGCGAGCTGGGGCTGTCGAAGAGCCCGAAGGAGGGCGTCAAGTACCTCAAGCGCTCGGCGGAGCACGCGACGGCCGAGTTCCCGCACGCGCTGCACGAGCTCGCGCTGCTGCACGAGCGCGGCGTCGACAACGTGCTCTTCGTCGACTACGAGTACGCCGCGGAGCTCCTCGCGCAGGCGGCGGAGCTCGGGTACGCCCCGAGCGCGTACCGCCTGGGCGAGTGCTACGAGTACGGCAAGATGGGCTGCCCGCAGGACCCCGCGCTCTCGATACATTACTACGTGCGTGTTTCTCGCTTGCGCACGGCGTGCGCGCTCTCTGATCTCGTCCCCTTTCCCTCCTCCTCCCCCTCCCTTCTTCCCTCCATCCCTCGCACCTTTTTCTTTGTACATCGCTATACAGAACATCGCGGCGCAGCAGAGCCACCGGGACGCGTGCTTCGCGCTCACGGCGTGGTACCTCGTCGGCTCGCCGGGCGTCCTCCCGCAATCGGACACGGAGGCGTACCTCTGGGCCCTCAAGGCGGCGGAGGCGGGGCTCGTCAAGGCCATGTACGCCGTCGGGTACTTCCTCGAGGTCGGCATCGGCACCGAGCCGAGCATGCAGCAGTGCGTAGCGTGTTTCTTATTTCTTGTTCTTACATACCCTTCTTCGTTTTGCCCCGATTCTCTTCCCTCCGTCTCCCTGCCTCCCATCCGATCGCCCGAGATGCCTATTTTTGTCGCACGTCTCGTCTCGGCGCTCGGACGGCGGCGGCGGCCTCTGACATCATCATCATCATCGGACCACCGTCCATGTCCGTCACGTCGAGGGATGGTTGATGTCGCGCGTTCTCTATTTCTATTTCCGTCAACTGCTAACCGCCCTCCCTCCTTCTGCACCCTTCGTGCATAGGGCGATCCAGTGGTACAAACGCGCAGCAGAGCAGGGCGACAAGCGCGCGGCGCAGCGGCTCAAGGGCCCGCAGAACACGGCGATGGTCGCGCCGGGGGGCCCCGGCTCCGTCCTGCACCGGAACGAGCTCAACGGGAGCGGGGACCTCTCGTTGGCGGGCGGCGGCAAGGGCGCGAAGGACAAGGACTGTGTTGTTATGTGAGCCTGGGCCGCGTCCTTGGTTCGATCGGGGGTGGGAGACGGGGGCGGGAGATGGGCGGAGGGGAGGAGAGGAGGGGGGGCGCATGGCTGTGTGGTGATTTTTTGCTTTCTGGTCGATGCCATACCTCGATACCACTGCTATGCGTGTGGACGACTTTCGAATGTGTTTTCGTGGATGGGACGAGGCGGGGCGGGGTGGGGTGGGGCGGAGACGACGGACAGGCTGGTTGGTTAGCGTATACACGGTAGAATCCCATCATCATCCTCATCCAAGAGTCCTTAAGTGACACTACTATTCACTGTCCAGTACTATCACTATCACTCTCGCTAGCGCTGTCGAGGACTGTATATAAGCTGTTCGGTACTGTACACGATCTAATCGAGCCCCGGAGTACATACATCTACATCTGCACTATGCATTGTCGGTTCTGCTTTCCGGCGGGTACATGTACACCGGCAGTGGATGCTTGTGCTTTCATTCCTGCGGGGCGTTGGATCGGTTTTGCCGGCTGTCCGCGTGTTGGCACGAAGGAACGGAGCCGATGCGTTGCATGGCGGAAGCTTTTTCGACAGTTATTCTCTGCATGCATATGTCGTTCGGGATCTAGGTCTAGTAAGCTTCAGGAAAGTATCGTTATTCGTTATTTGATAGCTATAGGAAAGTCTAAAGATGGTTAGTAGATAGGCAAAATGACCTCTTGAAGGTAAGCCGTCTAGTCCTTCCCGCGAATGGGCAGACAAGCGTTTTAACCACACCGTGCCTTCCTACTCTGTCGGAACCAATCGGAGCCTTGGGATCAGTCGTACAACTTGAATACAAATACATTGGACGGTCCGTAGTATATCCTATCCGATAACGATAAGTACTGCCCGGCGCTCCGAAAGTAGTGCCTATATATATTGTGGCCACGGATGATGGCTGCAAGGGAGTTCCGATGAGCAAAGGTAAAGGTGTCAGGCGCATGTGCGTGACAGACGCGGTATATGATGCTACGACTTATATCGACGTCGACGACAGGACTCACGGGAGCGAAACTTGGGCTACAAGCGGTCTCGGAGCCTCCGCGTATAATGTGAATTCGAATACACCAGCGAGCGAGCGAAAGAGTGGGGAGTGGGTGAAAGGAGGCGGAACGAGGGGGGGCAATGGGGGGCGGGTGATTACTAAATGTATATGGCGGGTCTACGATATATGGGCATGAGATATGGACATTGACAATACGTACGTATGCGTGCGGCCGCGTGGACGAAGGCGAAGGTGATAAAAAGACATCAAACCGGATGTGTGGATGTACAGGACCTGGATTACCAGCCCCACACAGCAATGCCGACCTCTCAGATCTCAGGCTCCGCCCCGTCCCGATCCATCCCTTTGACAGCCAGTGTCGGCGTCGGTGCTGCCACAACAAGAAAGAAATGCGACAGCGACAGGTCGAGTCGGAGTCCGTGATTCAGTGAACAACAACATATACACATACATACGTACTTTTCCTCCACCCCGCCCTCAGAGTAAGAATACGAATACGACGACCGTGGTTGGACCGTGGTTGGACCCGCTTAGCGCTAGCGCGCATACGCAGACGACGACGGCGGCGGCCCCTTGCGCTCCCGTTCCCGCTCCCGCTCCTTCCTCCCGAATCCCAGAATCGGCGCCGTGAAGCTCAGCTTCCTCGTCGCCCTCCGCCAGTTGTGCGCCGCACCCCCGTCCGGCGCCGCCGCCGCCTGCCCCGTCGGGCTCACCACCGGGGTGTCGCCCACCCCGCCCCCGCCCGTGCCCCCAAAGCTCAGCAGGGGCCCAGGCACAGGCGCGGTGTCCGCGTGCGCGTGCCTTGGCGGGCGGGGGAGCGTCCAGGCCGTGTGGTGCGACTGGTGCGTCGTGGACGAGTACTGCGAGTCCGAGTGGCTTATCCGTACGGGGGGAGGTGGTGGCGCCGGTTCGGTTTCGGCTTCGGTTTCGGTTTCGGGATCTGGCCGGCGCCCCTGTTCCCATTCCCGCTCTGCGGGGTCCCCATCCGGGAGGGGGCGCGATGGTCGGAGCGGGGAGCCGTCGGGCGTGCCGTGCTCGCTCGGTGTGGACTTGGACTTGGGCGGTACAGGGGGCACCGGGACGAACACCTCCGCAGCGTGTGCGCGATGGCCCACTGCTGGACTTCGAGGCGAGCCGGGGAGGGGCGGTAGTGGAGGCGGTATGGCGATGCCCGACATCGGGCGCGAGGATAAGCCTCTCGACGAGGTCATATCTGCGCCCGCGGTCGAGGGACGCGGGGGGAGCTTGGACGACGGGTTGCCGGATCCACGCTTCTCGCGTCTCAGCGACTTTGCGAGGTCTGGCGCCGACTTCTTGTGCGGAGCTAGTGGTGGCTCTGTAAGCGCCGCTGAGGTAAGCGGGGGTAAAGGTGTGGGCGGCGTGACGGGCGAGTACGCGTCGGACATCGCCGCCTCGGAGCCTCGTCGGGCCAGGCGGGGGACGGAGGGCGAAGCTGGGGGGAGGGGCGCGGTCTCTTGTCGTGTGCTCTTCCGGCGGAACCAGCCGTTCGACTTCTTCTCTGGTGTGCGTTCCTTCTCTCTCGTCGACGCATGAGATTGGGATCCGTTGGGGAAGGGGAACACCTTGGGCGGGATGGGCGAGGGGGGCACGGAGGGGATGGTTTCTTGTGCGCTGTTCTCCGCCGTAGACGCTGTCGCGGTGGAGCCTGTGGTCTGCGGCCGCCGGGTTCGTGGAGAGGTAGGCAAGGGAGGGATCATCGCCCCATGGGCGTCGACGGCGCCACTGCGCCGGTGATCGTCCTTGTGCCCATTCGGAGTCTTGAGCCTGAGCGAGGGCGGGTGGCGCAATGTGCGCAGTGCCTTGCCCAGAGTGCTCGAGCCGTGCTCTTTGTGGGTCGGCGAGGATGGGCCGGGTATTAGCGGCTCGTCCGGTGCGAGCAGCTGGGGATATGAAGGTGTCGGGGCGGCGACAAGCAGCGAGTCGGAAGTGTTGTGATTAGAGGACGGTGGGGCCGTTCCGGGAGTAGGCATAGGGGACTCGCTCATGTCAGAGAGGTTCAAGTCATCCACGGAAGGGTTTAGTCCGGGAGGTTTGTGTAGGAACGGCGAGCTCGGGGCATGGCTGAATTCGCTCGGCTCGGCAGTGGCTAGGCCGACAGGAACAGGAACGGGACCAAGGTCGACCACCGTAGTTGGCTCTGGAGGAGGGGTAGGGGACTTGAGGCCGAGCGCTGGAAGGTCGAGATCTACAGCCTGATAATACAGTACGTAGGCCGAACCGCTGTTGGAGTCGCCAAAGTATTTCGGGATATCGGACTCCTTGACTGTGGAGACAGTGTCGTCGTCAAATAGTGTCCACGTCCCTCTCGCCTTGACGAGGGTCACGTAATGTCCGTGGTAAGGACCGCTGGAGCGGAGAGACAGCGTGAGAACGGTGAAGAACGGTGAAGGCGAAGGTTGCGATAAGCGAGCTGTACGTACTTTCCGATGTGCACAACGATCGCAAAGAGCTCGTACAGCCTGTCGGGGTCCTCCGCGTCGTCTACAGTGTTGAACAGCCTGAGCTCCATGGGGAATGCGACGCGATACGCGAGCTTGATGTACTTCCCGACGTCCTCCTGTATCTTGAACCGCTTAAGGTGCAGCGCAAGCACGTTCGGGAGCTTCTTGATCTTCATCCTGCATCACCGCATGACGCCGTTCAGCAAACAGATACAGATAGTTTCCATGTCCACACGGCCTGAGCCTAACTTACCTCTTCTCCGCCTCCTGGAGATCGCAGCACGAGTCGCAGAAGAACTTGTTCTTCTGGCACAGCATCTCGCTCGCGCTGAACTGCCTTAGGCATGCGGTCACGGATGAGTTCTGCTCGATGTCGATCGACAGGTCGATGAACGACTCGTCGCGCGACGACACCGTCTCGCACGTCAGACACCGCGTCTCGCTCGTCAGCACGCCCTCGAACAGCCGGTGCACGATCGTCGAGTGGAACTGCGCTGTGGTCTGCGACGTCGAAGGCGCGGGTTGCGTCGACAGCGTCGCGATCGATGTGCTCACTACATCACAGCGTCAGCGATCCAAGGGTGAATACGAATGGAAGGAAAGGGATCGCGGTACTCACGGTCCTCGCCCGACTTCTCGACGCCGTTCGGGTGGTGCGCGGACTTCTGCCCATCCACCTCCATCTCCTCGATGATCTGGTTGAGCACGTAGTTCAGGAACTCATGCGCATCCTGGTGCATTGACGGCCGGAACAGTTCGTTGAGCTCCTTCAGCTTATCGATGAACGCGCGCGGCGCGACGGTGCCCTTGTCCGCCGGGTTCCGGCTGATGTGCAGGAAGAGCGAGCGGAGCGCGGACAGCAGCGTTGGCGGCTGCGACGGGATCGGGACGGGAGGCGGGGCGTTGGGGTTGGCATTGGCGAAGGAGCCCTCGGACACGGACGCCGAGCGGACGGGGCGCTTGCGCGAACTCGTGGAGGGCTGTTGGGGTTGCAAGGGAGGAGGGACCGGGAGAGCCGGAGGTGGTGGCGATACGTCGGGAACGGAAGGGTCTGGATACTGGAGAAGGAGCTCGCGGAAGGGCCCGCAAAAATAGAGGGCTTGGAGGACGGAATTGGCGTAGCTGTAAGGAGGGGGGGGGATATCAGCGACCGGTCAATCGTACTGCATTGCAAGGAATACGGAGTAGAAGAGTAGTGTTGTCGTAAATTACGAGAAGTCGGAACGGGGGCGGTATACATCCCGACCGTGCTCCGCACCTGTACCGGTAGGCGCACATCCATAAAAGTAGGACAGATACGGCTGCGAAGTTTGGTAGCCTGTGCACGAGCGGTAGACACGGGCATGCCATACCAACGTGTACCTTAGTAAATCTATCACCGTGGGCGGTCCCCGACGGCTGAGCCAGCGTCTGCGACACCAAGAGCTCGCTCAGGGGCACGCCCGTCAGCCAAAAGGACACATCGTCGGCGTCGCGAGCGAGGACACGTGCACTGCGTATTCCACGTACAGTGCAACTTAGGTGGCCCCATTGCGCGATCGGGCCGCACACATATCGTAGTCGCGGCGCATAATCGAGACCAGAAAGGATAGTAACTATCCTTTTTCTCGATGTGTATATGTCAAAGGAATGGGGATGCCGGCCTCCGCCTAAACGGACATCTTTGAGCTTGGGTTTCCCCCCATGGACTGCTGGCACGGATACGCATAAACGAACAGCCCTGTGCTCCCTACGCCTGTGCCCGTACTCGGGGATATACGCACAAGGATATTCAATGTCTTGACGCACAGACTCATACCTCATCGGCAAGATTGCCACTTCCTGGGTAAGCGTCGCAGGTCGCCCCAGGGCCCAAAAGGCTCTAAGCCAGCTGTTGGCGCAGCTGGCTTCGAGTCTGGTGCTTCTGAAGGCTCCCGAGATCGCTTCTTCAGGCACTCAGGGACATCCAGGAGCACTCAGGAAGGTGTAAGGATGCTGATGGGCCGTCCCGACGGCTATTGGGTCTATCGTGACTAGGCTGCGACACAACGTCAAGCCACCCAAAAGACGGAGTTAAGATATATCGCCGAGAATACGAACTCAAGTTGGAACTCGGGCCCGTACTCGCAAAGGTATGCGCATGCACGGAGACAAATGTGCTCGATCCGTATCCACAACTAGAGTTTCAGCAGAATCGTTCACGTCAGGCTTACCGAGCACAGCGTGGTAGGCAGTGGAGCGCGCGACTTCGTTGGGAAACCCTCGTGAATGCTAGGCGTGTATCAGATAGTCAGAATTGACGTGAACGCGATTATATGCTCTTTTTATGTATCTCAGACGGTTTGGTGGTGCCATTGTCGCACACAGATCGTAGCGCTCGCTGAAAGCAGGATGACCTCATGGGTAGAGACCTTGGGTACAACTGTCCATGGGCAGTATGCGTGTGGGATAGGAATTGGATGCATCTCCTAGCAAGGATTACCGCCCCGCGCGTCCATACACCCACGTAAAGCCGTGCTCGAAACATCTCCTGGTGGGTACGAGAGCAGGTGTAGCCTAGGCCTTCACGGGTAGACTCGCGTCCATCCCGATAACTAGCAGGCAATCATTCGTGCATATATCCATACCCGAGTAAACCCATGGTCGAAACGTCTGAACCCGTGTTCTGATGGGTACCAGCGAAAGTGTAGTTAAATTCGCGGGGAGGCTCGCGACCATCCCGACAAGTGGATGATTACTCGCGCATATATCCACACCCGAGTGGAACCATGCTCGAAGCATCTAAAACCTTACCCCCGGGAGTATGGCAGTAGGCATAGTCAAGGGCTTGAGTAGATCCGTGTCAACGCATAATCAAGGCCTCGAGTGGACCCGTGACCATCCAGACAACAGGTCGCCCGTGACCAGACTGCGAGAGACGTCTGGTCTCTAGCTGACGGAGGTCGGGAACGTGCCTGAGAATACGGGCTCGAGCTGGAATGAGGTAGACTCGTGCCAGTACTCGCACGGGTATGGGCACGCACCGAGACTACTGGGCTCGATCTGTGTACACAACCAGAGCTTCGGCAGCAACGAGAAGCAAGGTGAGGGCAGCAGCCAGCGTGCGGACCCAAGCAAGAGAGTTTGGACGGGGAGTTGCAGCAAGGCAATCCGCAGAAGGGTGTGATCGACGAAGCTCGGGGGAAACGGGATGGGCAGAAGAAGACAAGGGAAATCTCACTCACCAAGTGTTCCCGAACTAGCGAATGTCAACATGGGGATGCCGAGGGAGGAGGGGTAGACTCACGTTTTCGAGGCCAAAGGTCTTCGCGTCTGCGGCAGAGATGATTGGAGCCTGCTGGACAGCGACGGGAGCAGGGGTGGCGGACGCATGATTTGTTCCGAAGGAGCCTATCCATTTTTTCATGGCGGCAGCGGGGGCTCAAGAAGGAGGAGTTGAGCCGTCCAGGACGCGGAGAAAGGAGCCAAGCCGAGAGGACGGGGACGAGGACGAAGGGGAGAAAGGGCAAGGAGCGGACGAGCGGAGGCCTGGACGAGGACGAGCGTTGGATGAGAGAGACTGAGACTGGCAATGGCACTGACTGGCACTGGCACTGGCCACCGGCACGCTCTCCCTTCCTGCCCCGCGCCGAACGTCCCGTCAGGCACACCGCCCCGAAATGGCAGCGACCCTTTAGCCGACCTCCCCGACCAGCCTCGACGGCTGCGAACCATACCTCCTCCCTCACGCTCTCTCGCTCCCCCCCTCCATGTCGCCGTCGTCTCCACACAGGCCTTCCGTGTGCTCGTATCGCTCGTTGAAGTCATCCCCCAGCGTACGTCCATCGACAAACGTGCCTGGTGCCTGTCAGTATCCCCAACATCGAACTGTACTGATCCCACGCCCATGCACCTGGTGCTTCTTAGGCTAGCCAAGACAGGGCAGTTGTATCATCCACGATCTCTCTTCTATCTTTCCTCAAACTGGAAAACTGGGTGCAGTGGATCTATGTATGCGCCTCCCTTCGGCATGGGACCGTTGTTGCCCAGTGGTATGATCTTCGCCGGCCCGAAATAACATCTCTTCTCCAGGCTCCTCTAGACATGCATATGATAAGAACGTTTATTTACTGCGTCTGTTCGAACGCCTGAACGTATTGGTCGGGTAGCATAGTTAGTTATCGCATCCGTCTAATCGTGGGTCCTCAATTGCATCCAGGACTATTATGAACGTGGGTTACATTTGTGTAAGCGTCTGTACGGGCTATTATATGACCATCATTCCTACCTCTGTACCAGACCCACGCCCACGATGTATGCAATACCGGAATATCCACTGGGACCTAGCTACATGCAGTATACTCGTGTAGCTATACTGCAGTCGCTTCAAAAGTTGCCTCGAGTCCACGACCAGCCCAGTCTTGCGCGCTTAATTCGGAGCATGAAGTCACGAGACTAGTACCCCGCACTCCGGAGGAATTGTTCCGAGTCCGGCCTCCGACTCTGCCTTCTGAGCTCCGTCCGGCTCTTTCTTCGCGACATCCACTGCTCTCCCTAAGACCCCCTTTTCGTCCACCTTTCCTCGAGCTTTCAACATAAATCTTTACTGCGAGAGGTGACAACGAACCCACCTTCCACCGAACCCACCTCGACCCTTTCTCGCCGTCCAACATGATACCGAACACCCAACGGTCCCTTGCCATCCGTGCGCTCCCTCGCGTCGGCAACGTCGCAAGGGCAACGCGCAATACCCCGACGGTGGCCCTGGCGACGCGTCCAGGATCGAGCCAGACGGCTTCTCGAGCTGGGGTTCCTCAGCATGCTGCACATTCTAGGGTGTTGGCGAGTTCGAGAGGCTTTGCTACGGCTGCAGGTGAGTCTTTCCGCGTTCGTGCATGGAACGAACCCACGAATCCATGAGCAGAGAGCTCCTTCTCGCCCCTGCAACAGTCGGGGCGCAAGCCGCTCTTCGACAAGATCCTCATAGCGAACAGGTGAGACCCGTTCTCGCCGTGTTCCGCGTATGGGCATCCCCTGAGCCGGAGCGGTGCGCAGAGGAGAGATCGCGTGTCGCGTCATCCGCACTGCGAGGAAGCTGGGTGTCAAGACTGTCGCGGTGTATAGCGAGGTCGACGCGGACGCGCTACATGTTCGGCTGGTGCGTCACTCCGTCTTCCTTGATTCCGTTCTCGCAGCTCATTGCCCGTCACTTGCGTAGGCGGACGAGGCGTATTGTATTGGCCCAGCACCCTCGGCGGAGAGCTATGTGAGTCCTTGGTGAGAACCGTTCTCTGAGTTGTCTTAACACCTCGTAGCTCCGTATAGATAAGATTATTGAGGTCTGCCATAAGAGCGGAGCTCAGGTAAGTGTCACACTTTCTCTTATTGCTTTTCCATGCATTGACCGCGACCTGTCTATTATAGGCCGTCCACCCAGGATACGGCTTTCTCAGCGAAAACGCGAAGTTCGCTGACCGCCTCGCGCAAGAGGGCATCACTTTCATCGGCCCACCCGCAAGCGCTATCGTGAGCATGGGCTCGAAGAGGTGCGTTATCCGGATACACCTCGTCGGCTATATCTATATCGACGCTTCGGAACAGCGAGTCCAAGAACATCATGTCAGGTTAGATTCCATGTCTATAGCCTATTCGATACGCACACTTAATCCGGCTCATCACACGCATTCAGCTGCTGGCGTTCCCGTTGTGCCGGGCTACCACGGCACAAACCAGGACCCCAGCTTCCTCCAGCAGGAGGCCTCGCGCATAGGTGATCGTGATCCCTCTTGCTCTCTGCGTCCCCACACGGATGTTCACCGCGCATACAGGCTACCCCGTCTTGATTAAAGCCGTCCATGGGGGCGGCGGGAAGGGCATGCGCATAGTGCATGCTGAGAACGAGTTCCGCGATGCGCTCGAGTCCGCACAACGCGAAGCGACGAAGTCCTTTGGCAACGCGGACGTGCTTGTCGAGAAGTATATCCAGCGCCCAAGGCACGTCGAGGTGCAGGTGTTCGCTGACAAGCTGGGCGGCTGCGTGAGCCTCTGGGAGAGAGATTGCTCGGTTCAGAGGCGAAACCAGAAGATCATTGAGGAGGTCTGTGCTTATGTTGGCTGCTTGGCCCGGGAATTCACCGTGGAAATTCTAGGCTCCTGCACCTGGCTTGTCTCCTGAGTTAAGGGCAGACCTGAGCGAGAAGGCGGTGGCCGCTGCCAAGGCTGTCGATTACGTCGGCGCCGGCACCGTCGAGTTCATCTTCGACAACGACACTGAGAAGTTCTACTTCATGGAGATGTAAGCAATAAGTAGCATCGTTCATTTTTATGGATATTGATTTTTGTTTAGGAACACACGACTACAAGTTGAGCACCCCGTCACCGAGATGATCACGGGCCTCGATCTCGTCGAGTGGCAGCTCGAGGTTGCGGCGGGCAACGCGCTCCCTCTCGAGCAGACCGCCATCCCATTGGTTGGGCATGCATTCGAGGCGCGCATCTATGCCGAGAACCCGCGCAACAACTTCCTCCCCGACTCGGGCACGCTCCTCTACCTCTCGACGCCCGAGCCCACGCACGTCTTCGCGCCCCCGCTCGACGCGCACCGCATCCCCATCGCGGAAGGGAGCTCGGCCTTCACCCCGGTGCACAACACGGCGGCGGCGATCGCGCCGTCGATGCGGCTGGAGCAGGGGTTCGAGGAGGGCGCGCAGATCGGGGTGTTCTACGACCCGATGATCGCGAAGCTCGTCGTGCACGGGCGGGACCGCACAGAGGCGCTGCGGAAGCTCCGCGCGGCGCTGGAGGAGTACCACGTCGTCGGGCCGGCGACGAACATCGAGTTCTTGAGGGCGCTGGCGGGCAACCGGGCGTTCATCGACGCGGAGGTCGAGACCGGGTTCATTCCTGTAGGTCTTGAAAATCATTCTTTGTCATATACGACGCTAATGGACTACAAAATTTGCTGCAAAGAAACACTTTGACGAGCTGTTCCCCCCCGTCCCAGAACCCTCGCACGAAGCCCTCGCCCAGGCCGCGCTCTTCGTCGTCCTGCGCGACCAGCCCCCTTTGCCGTCCCCGTCCCCGTCCCTCTCGCCCTGGACCTCGCTCCCCTCGCGCCGCTTCACTGGGGACGTCTACGAGCGCACCATCGCCCTCCAAGCCGAAGACGCCTCCGCCTCCGCCGCCCCCACGCCGATGTCGATGTCCGTGCGCGTGCGCGCGCACACCGACGGCCGCTTCGACGTCACCACGCACGTAGGCTCCTCGGAGCGCACCTTCGCTGGGGTCCGCGCACACCTCGCGTCGCCCACCGCCGTCGCGTCTGCGCTCGACGGCGCGCTCGTCCGCACCACCGTCGTCTCGCAGCCCCCACCTCCCATAAGCTCGGGATCGGGGCACACGCACGCGGCGGAGCGGCTGCACGTGTTCCTCACCGGGGGGCGCAAGACGACGGTCGCGCTCCCCGCGCCCGCGTGGGTCGTCGCGCTTGGGGGGGACGCGCTGGGTGGCGGGGCGAAGGGCGCGCTGCGGGCGCCGATGCCGAGCGTCGTCGTGGAGGTGAAGGTGCGGGTCGGGGAGAGGGTGGAGAAGGGGGAGGGGGTCGTCGTGCTGGAGAGCATGAAGACGGAGACGGTGTTGCGGGCGCCGGTGGGCGGGGTCGTGAAGGCGGTCGGGTGCAGGGCGGGGGAGATGGTCGAGGAGGGAAGGGAGCTTGTCGAGGTTGAGGAGGAGGAGGGGGAGGGGGTGTAGGAGTAGGACGGCAGGGAGGGGAGGGGAGGGGAGAGTGGTGAGCTGCATGAGCTGGTTGAGGTGGTTTGGTTTGGACGGTGCTCATCGTGATGAAGGCTAGGTGATCTTTTCGAAAGTAGCCGCCTTTCTGGGGAGAAGAAACTGTATACCGGTCAAATATATTCAAACGTGCGCAAACCTTCGAGCTCTAGGCTACCTGCTTGGACAGGCACGTTCGTGGACTTAAAGTGCACTTGAATCCACGGTAGGGCCGCCTTCGCTCCATTAGCCACTGAATAGTGCATGTATAAATGTGAACGCTCAATTTACAGCACAGCCTCCGGCAATTGGAATTTGACACAGGTTCTCCCGCGAGCTCAATACATAATGGCACGTTGAACCGATATAACAGGGATATGTCTCTAGAGTTTCTCTTTGTGTTGGTTGAACTGGCTGCGAGGTAATCAACAAGGTCAATGCTGTTCATAGCTCTGAGTTTGTTTTTGGCAGATTCTTCAAGCTGACCATGATGGCACATATGGGCGCATCCACGTGAGTCTTCGGACTGCTTCCAGACACTAAGTGGCACTTAGATCGGCAAAATTTCCTCCGTTGCTCTAGCCGAGATGTTTTGGACCACTTTCGTGGTGTGCTATCCGCTAAACAATTTTATTCACAGAGTGGCAGCACTGCTCACTGCTGGCCGAACTCGCATTTTGCGCCGCGCATAACTCAGGCATCCCCCTCTAAATTCTCGCCACCCACACGATGCAGGTCTGATGCTTAGACCGGACGTTGCACAACTACAACTGATGGCGTTATTCGGCAGAACGCCAACTTCGTCTTCGTGTGGTTCCGAAGTCGAGTCGAGCGGCTCGAAGGCGCTCATGTCCAGAGAAGATCACAATCCACGTCAACCTTTCACGCCGACGTGCAAAGCAACCTCCAATCCTGGCACGCACTCGCCGGCCTCATCATCAGCACGGTACCCATCTTCAGACGTGGGACGTGGATCGGGGCGCTGCACGCGACGCTTTCCGCGATGCTCTTGCCGAAAGTTGTTCGACCGCATGTCCTACAGCGCGCCTGACCCGCCGGCCCTGCCAGTCTGGCGGACTTCTTTTATGGAACCCCGTATAGAGTGAGTCACCTTGTCTTGACACCGTATGCTGAAGCGCGGTCTACGGCGGTTCGCTCAGGCTTAAAAACGGCCCTCTTGCTATCCTTGGGGCCCACCGCTCTCCTTCACTGGGGATATCGATAGCGGCAAGATACCTTCTCCGACCCCCGAGCCTCTCAAATCTCCTCTTAACCAAACCATGTTCGCCCGCTCCGCCGTCGCCGTCGCCGCCGCGGTCCTCGCCGCAGTGTGCGCTTGTGAGTCCATCTCGAGCTCGACACCCGCTCACCGCCAGCGACTGACTGATAGATATAAATATAAATATAATATCGTTGCAGCCGTGAATGTGGACGCGGCCGCCACCGGCAGCTGCGCGCGCAACTACACCGTCGTCGCGGGCGACACCTGCGACGGCATCTGCGCCAAGGAGAACGTGTCGACGTCAGTCCGATTGCTCGCACCTCCTGCCATGTCCCTCTCCAGTTCCAGTTCCAGTTCCAGTTCTAGTTTTGTTTCGTTTTTTTCGTGCTCGCGCTGACCGACCGCCACTGTCATCTCCGATAGCTTCCAGCTCGCCTCCGTGAACAACGGGACGATCAACGCGGACTGCAGCAACCTGTTCGCAGGGGAGGTGAGCCCTAGTCGCCATTTATCCGTCCCTCCGAGTCGTCCAAGGGACATTGCTAGACCTCAGGCTGACATACTATATGTATTATGCCCTGACAGGCGCTCTGCCTGGGGATCGTCGGGCAGGACTGCCAGGTGACGCACGTCGTCAAGTCCGGGGACAGCTGCCTGTCCATCGCACAGGCTGCGGGCACGACCGAGGAGATCCTCCTCGCGAACAACCCGAACGTGAACAGTCAGTGTACGAACCTCCACAGTGGAGAGGTGAGGAGTCCCCCCCCTCCCTCAGGCCGACGCTGAACGCTGAACGCTGGGTGTTGGATGTTGGACGGTGGACGTTTGCTTGTGTAGGTCTTGTGCACGGCGGACGACGTCATTGTGGTCAACTCTACCGTGACCTCGAAGGCCTGAAATGAAAATGAAATATGGATATGGGGGATCAAAGCGGGTCAAAGTCAAAGGCAGAAGAGGGAAGAGTACATGTACACCTTGCAATCCCCCGCCCCTCCCCTGTCGTATTAATATTCACCAGGACGCGAGTAGACCAACGACGTCGTATGGGCCGGGCCACTGGTATTGCGTTTTCATGTCCTTCCAACACTAGTACTGTCGTACCACGTGAGAAACTCGCTTGTAGTCGAAGCGATCACTGTCCAGTGCCTAGGCTCTGAGACGCTTGGTGCTAGCTACCTTCAAGTTGGTCGACTGGACTTTAGGGTCTGGGGGAAGACGTTGGAAGAGAGTGCCTGGCAAGCCTGAGGACACACCGTCGGAAACGGATAGCCTTTAGAACGAGAATGGCGAGAGGCGGGGGACCGTCTAGTAGTCTATGAAGCTTGAACAGCCTGGACACCCCAAGGGGGGGGTGGATATAGGGAGGGCGGCGAGATCCACAAAGATATAGATATCCATATCTGGCTGTGTGAGGAAATGAGGACGGCACCTCCGAGGTCCGGAAGCTTCAAACGCAACGGCCGCGATGGCGCGCTAATCTGCCAATTTAAAGATCTGTGGTTAGAGGCAGGGTTGCGGCGGATGGCACGGTCAATACATATGCGTCAGCGGGAAGTCATAGGAAGTCATATCTGCCGAATTCAGCGGCAGGGGTGACGACGCACGTCTCTCTTGTGGGTGTGGCTTGTGGCGGCGGGTAGAGAGCAGCATGGGGGATTGGTACCGCCGCTTGTCTGGTGTCTGACATCCTCCATGCATAGATGGACATAAGGCGGATCCCCCCCCCCGGCTGAGGCTCTTGCGTGAGGAGGCCGCATGTTTGTCCGTTGACAACTTGGATAGGACATCTGCGGCAGTTCCAATAAGGCGAGCAGCGAGGGACCGCTTGTTGACTCTTTTCATGCAACCTAGAATTATTCCAACGGTAAGAATAAAGCCTTCGACTCCGACACCTACTCCAAGTGTTGCAGTGACGTAGGACTCAGGAATCTATGGTTCCGCTTCGGCTGCGCACTGCGTCCGTGCGGGGAGTCGCCACCACGACATGGAATCGCGGTGCCCGGTACCGGGTAGCCTGCAAGATTAATCCACATCACCGCTGTGATGCTCTGCCGCCGCGCGGAGCCTGGAGGGGCTGAGAAGCATTTAATGTTCCCGAGTCAGTGTCCGACAAGCACTGTGACAACATGGGAACTTGTGGGTGCGGCGTACGGGCTTAATCACTTGGCGTGACGTGTATGTAGTTCGTGCGCACATTGCGGTTAAATCTAGCGGCCGCCGGGCCTAGTACCTACAGCCCGCCTACAGCGTCCGTGCCGGCGTCGAGTTTGCCGGTGGGAACCGCAACAGAAGGAACGTCGAATCTGATCTTGGTGGAGACAACGCATCAGAGGATGTTGAGATGTTAAGCACAGGGATCCGAAGCGGTGCTTGTACATACTTACATTTTTCTGGACACTTGTGCTTGGAATGGAGAAAATTAGGTAGAGCGGCGACGGCGGTCGTGCATTCTAGCGTCCCAGAATGTGCGTCGGCATTCCGCAGGTGGGAATGTCGGTGGATCGACCGCAAATGATTAATGATGCCGGGGGAGGAGGAGAGCACAAATATACGTCCGCTGCGGATTGGTTGCGGCGGTGAGCGCCACGTGCCTCCTCATAGTGCGCGCGAACATGGAATGCAAAGATAAAGCGGACACTGCAATGGTTTCCATCCCGGCCACTCTGTACTCTTCCTCCGGATCGCCTGTACGCTCTCGCCTGTAGGATAGGTGTACAGTGTACGATGCAGCGGGTGTGGTCCACCTACCTCGACCACGCCGTCCTCGGCCACGGGAGGGCGTCCCCGTCGCCGCAGCCGGTACGTGTGAATTCGCCCGGCCCCGTGGCTCCAGGCGCTGACGCTCTGCCATCTCCCGTCTGGACACCGCCTTCTTCTCCTTCATACTCCCTCCCGACGCCCCGTCTCGGTCCTCGTCCTTTTCTCGCCTATGCGACCCCGCCGCGTCTAGATGGAACGCAGTCCTTCGTGAGTCTCCATTCCTTCACCTCTTACCACCATGCCCGGGCCTGCGCTCAGCGTTTCCATCCCTCATCGCCCCCCCAACACCCACGCCAACGCCCACGCCAACGGACGCACGGCCGCGGACGACAGCCACTCGAGGTCCTCATCAGTCAACTCCCACTCTCCGTCCATCCAGTCCGCCGCCAACTCGACCCGCTACATGCTCGCCGGGATGAACAACAACAGCAGCGGGCTCGACCCGCCCACGCTGCCCTACGGCTCGTACCGCTCGATGTCGCCCAAGAACGACACGCCGCTGATGGGCGGCGACGGCAAGGGCGCGTCGCTGTCCGTCAACTACCTCCCGTCGAAGTTCTCGGCGAACATCCTGTCTGGGGGGATGAAGCGCAGGAAGGGCAAGGGCGGGAACCCGATCCCGATACCCAAGACGGGCGGGGGCCGCGAGGCGTTCCGGGCGAACGAGTCGCGGATGGCGGGAGACGGGGACGACGAGTACGACGGGGTGTCGTTCGGACAGGCGCGCAAGGGCCGCCTGCGGTGGAACCGCTTCAAGTGGGTGCTCTTCGTGTCCAACCTCGTGGTGAGTCCTCCAACTCCACCTTTCCTTTCCATTTCGTCGTGGCCTTTGCACACACTGCGTTTCATTCCCGCTGGGAGCCCGTATCCCGCCCTCTCACGGGCAAAGATCGCCTTGGAGACCTCAGCATGTCCGATGTTGTGGCACTCGCGGGCGCCTTCGGTGTTCTATTCTCGGTTGCGGGGTACGCCTTGAGGTTGTACATGCATTTTCGGTGTTCGGTCGATCGCACACAGCAAGAGTGCTGGGGTCGCTGTCGAGTCCAGCCGTCCTGCTTTGCTGCTCGAAGAAACCATGAGGGAAGCAAAAATGTCTATGTCGCCCGCATTGTGTGCGCAGTCGATGGCGCTTGCGTTGCGTAGTCAGGCATTTGCCGGCTCGTCCGGTGAGCGGACACGAATCCGGCCAAAAGCCATGACTTCCACTGCATGCCAGAGGTCCCTAGGTCAAGGTTCGTCTATGTTCGGCCACACCGCGTTGCGTATGTGGGGACGGTCGGACATTCATGACCTTGCACGCGGTTGACGCGAAGTGTTTGGATGGTGCCTTGGCATGGAAGGCATCTGGATGTGGTGTTTGTGAAGCAATTAGTTTGCAGGCGCGATTGAGAGTGCAGGGACAGATGTTGCATGTAAGGGGTCGAGAACTGTGTGACCCTGCCATCGATGGGGTCAGGGCGGTATACGTTCGGTCCGTTTTTTTTTTGGCTCGGACACGGGGTGCGTCGATCTTATGAAATCCAAACAATGCGACATGGCAAGGCCCTCAGGACGGCCTGTAAGGCTGTCGTGATGCGAGCTCGATTGGCTGCAGTTAAGCGTCGCGCTACTCTAGTTCGTTCGCGTCGATTTGTAAGGCAAGGAAGCATCTCAATGTAACATCATACTACGGTCGGGCTAAGTCCTCCTGCTTGCTGGACTCGTTTTTACTGCCCTCGAGAATCAGGCTACTTTGTGTTCAAGCATCTCTCGCTGACGACTTTTACTTCAGTTCTCAATATACTCCCTGACGGGTCTCATCGCAACCCTCCTCATCCACTTCGACGTCTGGACACACGCCGACGTCATCCGCGTGGGCAACCGGCCGGAGCTGATCATCTCGACGATCGCGGCGTCGCTGGCCGTGCTCACGTCGCTGATCGGCTGGTCCGGGATCCTGCTCAACAACCGCGCGTTCCTCGCGGTCTACTCGTTCCTGCTGTGGATCTGCTTCGCGCTGCTCGTCACGCCCGGGTACATCACGTACAAGAAGCGGACGTTCAACCTGGAGGGCAAGGTGAACGCGCAGTGGTCGCGCGACCTGGGCCTGGACGGCCGCCTGCGGGTGCAGAACCAGCTGCACTGCTGCGGGTACTTCAACCCGTTCATCGAGGCGACCGTGTCGCAGACGTGCTACGCGCGCTCCCTGCTGCCCGGGTGCAAGGGCCCGTACCTCCAGTTCGAGCGGCTCATCCTGAAGCGTTGGTATACGGCGGTGTTCGCGGTCGTGCCCGCGCAGCTCGCTGTTATGGTCGCGGCGCTCCTGTGCTCGAACCACGTCACGTACCGCTTCGGCAAGGGCATGATGCCCAAGGCCTACCGCCTGAACATGAACAGCATGGCCGTCATCATGGACAACTATGCCAAGTACGTCTTTCTTCGTCTTTGGTTGTGATGTGTGGCTGACGGCGATTGTGTCTGTGTGCGTGTCTACAGCCAACTGGCGGAGCAGTACGGGAACGACGTCGCGTCGGAGGTCATCGCGCGCTCGCGCTCGAACCTCCAGCTCGACTCCATGCCGAACATGCCGTACAACCAGAGCGCCACCTCGTCGTATGCTGGCGGCGGCGGCGGCAAGTACGACCACTTCGCGGGCAAGTAATCCAACGTGAGTAGCCCCTCACATCCCCTGGGTAGATGGTGACGGCTGACTAGGTGAGCAGGATGCACGAAAGGACAGGGCGGCCGGCGGCCGGCGGCGTAGCACATACCACGATACTGATACCCACACACTCGTTACGGGAAATAGACACTCCTTTCTGCGATATCTATTATCTGTATCTGTGCCGGACGTACGTGCGCGCCCCGGGCCCGAGTGCGGAGTCCTGAGGTTGAACGTCGACGGGTTGTAAAATCGCATCTGACGCTGACGAGGCAGGGCGACGCGGGGGTGCTGCGTTCTTACTAGTACTGTATACTGATTACCACATCCTGAGTAACTGTCAGGGTAACTGGCAGCCCCCTTCGTCCCGCCCCCCTTCGCTACCATCTCATCACCATCTCCCATAACCACGAACCAGAACCATCTACTACAGTACACACCGTCGCCCTCTCTCGTATATTACTAGTAGCTATCGCACTGGAACATGGACGCTCTCGTTTACGTCGTCGCACTCGTTGTCGAATGGCATTCGGACATTTATTCGGAAGACGGAGCGAAATGCGACTGCGTGTTGTTCCTTCGGAGAGTATACGGAAGAATCTTTGGCGGAATGGCTTCATGTTTGAATTCGTGGTGCAGTGTCGCCGAGGGAGGTAGCCATCTTCGGGTCGTTCCGCGTTCAATTGCCAAATCCAGGATGTGTCGTGTTTGCAACTACCGTCAAAGATGCACCAATTGCAACCCAATCAGTACAAGTACAGTAGTATGAGTTGGGCTGCAAACTGCCTTCTGGACTCTATTCGCCGTCCAACGTCGGCAGGTGTCCCGGCAATCCTCTCGTAGGAGTCACGTTGAAGTCCGCTCTAGTTGTCGAGGCTGACATTAATACTTATTCCATTCCATACTTACCGCGCTAGCTGCCTTCGACTTATCCATCTCCCACCAGAGACGGAGATGCCAGTGCGTCTACACGCACTCAGGACGGGGAATTTGTGAGGTCGTCTGGCCTACACGGGTCGCTAGTCCACAGGCAGCACATCTTCCGCGGCCGAGAATCGGGTGTTACTCAGTCTATCAGAGCGGCATGCTCATCAAGGTGCCGCGGCCGTACGTAGGAGCCTTCAACCGAAGCACCAGAGGCGCACGACACTGTTCCATCGGACCCCCGCACCTTCCTGCAGACCAGGATATGACCAACCTGCGCATAATCATAATACATAATACACGTCTAGTAAAACACTCTTCCCTTGCCTGGCACCTCGTCACCTTGACCCGTCATCGATCATCCACCGCTGCGTACGTATTACAGCCTGAGTAAGTTATACATGAGTCGCGACTCCTTCGCACGCGACGCTTCTCAGCCCGTAAGAGAGCGGAACATACTCCACCTGCCGTCATTACCGCTCTCTCTCTCACGAGCCTGGTATAAGTCTAGCGGATTACCACTGCACGCGGTCGCCCTGGTAGTTGAAGAACGAGCCACTGTCCCCGCGCGTGAGGCCGCTGACGACCTTGAGTACGCCACTGACACCGACCGACACGGGCGTCGTCGCATTCGGTCCACCCAGATCTACACAAAACATCGTCAGCGATGCCGCTTGACCGAGAACACTGAGGCTCTAGCCACCGGCGACCGGTGACTCAGACGCAGTGCTTACCTGTCTGCAGGTGCCCGGGGCACATAGCGATCGCGGTGACGTCTGGGCGTTCCTTCGCCTGCTTCGACGTCTGCCAGTACGGGGTCACACCGACGAGGTCCGAAGCGTCGTCGTCAGCACGGAGTACGCGATAATAATAACGGCAATGGCGCAGGGGGGACACACCAGCATGTTCAGCCCGGCCTTGGCGACGGAGTACGACGCAAAAGTCTGCCCGAGGTCCGTACCGACGCTCCCGAGCGTGCTCGAGACGTTCACGATCGTCTTCTTGCCGCTCTCCTCGACGAGCGGCAGGAAGGCCTGCGCGAGGAGCGCGGGGCCGATGACGTTGGTTTGGAAGACCGCCGTCAGGTCGGCCACTTTGAACCCGAACGCGGTGTCGAATCCGCCGGGGTTCTAGCGGGCGCGGGGGGGGTGAGACCGCGCAGTGAGCGGTGGGGAAGCGTGGTAAGTGAGGACGGGACACGGCGGGAGGGGATGTTACTCACGATGCCGGCGTTATTAATGAGGTAGTCTATGCCCTTCTCACCGACTATCTGGGTCGCTTCGCTCGCTGCGTCCTTGATTGACTGGGCGTCGTCTACGTCGAGACGGAGGATGTGCAGTCGCCCGCTTGCGGACGCGGTAAGAGCTTGCAGGGCATTCGCTTTGAACGGGCTGCGGCAGGCGGCGAGCACGACGTTGCCGGGGGACTGGAGGAGCTGCGTCGTGATCTCCAGCCCAATTCCACGGCTCGTGCTACGGTGCGAGTAGCGGGGAGTGAGATTTGCGGACAGAAAGCATGGCTAATCAATGACGCACCCAGTGACAAACCAGACAGTTTCTGCGTTTGAAGATGACATGCTATGGGGGACAGGTCAATAGATCTGGAGGGACGAGGAGGCTAGAGTGTTGTCAGTCACGGTGTCTAGATTTCGCACGGCGGGAAGTCCTCACAAATAGCCGGATGTGTCCTGTGACACCGTGGAACTTGAAGGAGGAAACGGTCCGGACTCGGGAAAGGTCGTCCGAGGCTGCTGAGGGAGAGGGGAAACCTGGGTATCATGACCGACCAAGGGTGAGTATATACGTGCGTGGGGAGACGAACAGAAGGCGTCCCGATCTGTGACGGGATACGAGCTCTCAGACGCAATGATATCAGACGCCTGTACTATCACTGCAGCGCACCGCCACACGAAAATCTGTACGAGATATCTGTCAGCAAGATGAATTGGATGGCGGACAACCGCTCCCGAGATGGTGACCGCGGAGACAGAGTGGGTCCGCTCAACAACCAATATACCCGTTCAGGATCATCTTCGAATTCGACGTTCTAGTTAGTAGTATGTTTGCGGCATCGTATGGGCAGCACCTCCTGAGATCGATTTCTAGCCTGAGGCTAAGCGACCGAAAACGTGGACTCCGAGTCGGACAACCTGGTCACGTCAGCTAAGTGCGCAATCATGTTGGTCAGCTTCCCAACCGTGCTCGAAGATATACCGTAATAGTATTCACCGACCGGAGTTCATTCTCTAGAAAATGTTTCCAGAAAATGCTTTCTTGGCGCTTCGGGTGCCATATAGATGAGACTTCGTGTCCATTCACGGCAGTCCCTGCCGGTCTCAACGCTCTGTTCCCACCGCCGCCCCGAGACTCGGAGTCGGAGAGCATGGGGTGTTGTGACCGTGACCCGGACCCCTAGGCCTTGCATCAGGAATGCAGCGCCACCGTGACTGCGAGGGTCGAACCCTGAGCCGCGCGGGATCGCAGAGGACAGCGTCCAACTTGAAGGTACCACGACCTTGCTCTCCGCATGGTTTTCATGGCACCCGGTCACCTTGAACCTCACCATCGACCTGGACAGTGAGGAGCCGGTGTTCCGATCCCGCGCGATGGGGTTTCGAGACAGAGAAATCGTAGCGGAGGCGGAGCGCTGCTAGTAGCAGGAGTGCGTGCTGGCGTTCAACGAGAGGGGGCAGGAGTGGCGGTGTGCGGCTGAACGCCCTGCTCTAACTTGAAGAAAGGGCTCGGAGGAGCGAAGGGAGGATGCTTCAAGCTCGCCGCTGGGGTCCGGGGATTTTGGTGTCGCAAAAGATTAACCTATTCATAATTCCTGTATAACGACAACGATAAAAGCAGCATGTACGAGAGCAAGAGCGACACCCAAGGAACAATACCATCCGACGAGGGTCAAAAACGATGCGCACCAACAGAAATGACTCCGCGCACTGCTCAAGAAGGCATCCCCCTCGCTGCGAGCTCCTCCACGGCCTTCGCGAGCCGCGCGTTCACGATTGTCTGCCTTTGCACGCTCGCCTCCTTACCGCATCGTTTATAAAGCTCTATACACGCAGATCAAGAACGATCAGCCCTCCGACGGCGGAGACAGAACGCGAATCGCTCACCTAAGAACCGCTCCCCAACCCACAGGCCTAGAGGCGCGTTCCCCACGCTCGCTGTCGAAGCTCCTTCGCCACTACTCGCACTCGTTACGGCCAAGGCGGCAGCCAGCTGCTCGCACGTCTGGAGCATCGCCCTCGCGTGGTCGCCAGCGGTGTGCAATAAATAATGTGCCAACACGAGCGCGAGGACAAGCGCGCGTAGATGGTTATCCTGCGCCTCGTCGCGAGCTCCAACGCGTACTCGAAGTGTTGTCTACATCGACGATGCGAGATATCAGCTTGTGATGTATCGCCTTAGGAGGAGGAACGTACTTGGACTTGAGGATCTCGGGGAACTTGAACGTAGGATTCTGCGCCGGGTGGGCTATGGCTACAGTGGCCGTCGTCATAGCCATGGCTAGCTATGATGGTCGCTTGGGCCCCGCATCAAGTCCGCGAAGCCGCCAACCAAGAAAAGTCAGAAAACGGCGAAGTGGCCTTGGCCACTGGCGGAACACCGCCGCGAAACCGCCCACGCATGGTAGGGAGCGCAAAGGCACTCCCTCTCGACCCTGAGGCCCCCGGAAATTCTGGGAAAGTCCGTACTCATATATTCATTGTTTAAAATCTCGGTCTTTAGAAAGAGGCGTGAGGAGAGGGCAGGTAGCTGCTGGGAGGGCGAGACGAGAAACGCCGAGCCACATTGGCCGGGACTTGACTACCGAAAAGTGATCCTCGCGAAACGGCGAGAAACTCTTTTCGGAACCATAGCCATAGCCATAGCCGGCCAGTCGGAGAATGCGATATTATATTCTGAGGGGCGGGGACGGGCGCGAAGATACGAGAGATGGGTGCACTTACCCCTCGACTCAACGCTTTCTCGACCTGAACATAATTCGCGTGATGAACTTCTCGCAACAGTGTGTGAAGGAGGAAAGACGTACCTCTGACTGTATGCCTCTCGCCCAGACATGCTCGTCCGACTGACTGAACCCGCCACTGACAACCCTCATATCCAACTCCGCCAGCCCAGCCTATACACGGCACTCGATATCCAGGGGTAACGCAGGAAGAGTCAAGCGTTTACGAAGAGCTCGTAGCGAGAGGACGAGGGAGGGCACGTAGTACTTGTGGTTTGAAGGGTGGGCGAGCAGGGCAGGCTGGCTGACGAGAAGGATAGGTATCGGAATAGGTCGAAGCTCTTCCTCAGATGGCGTACGAGATAGAGGTTGACGGCGGAGGGCGGGGTCGCTGCTGGGCGGGAGGCTCGTGAAGTCGGAGCAGTCGTCGCTGGCGGCCGTGGGGGTGGGACTTGAGTGTATGCGCGGCCGTTTATGCGGACGGGGATTTCCATCAAAGGAGTTCTGAGGCTCGTTATGGTGGCGGGATGGAGGAGGCATGGGCACCATCGTCGAGGATGATGAGCGTCGAGTTGAGGTCGGCCAAAGCGTGCCCTTTCGGCGTGACTGGGAGCGGCCGCCAAAATGCGTGACATAACGCGTGCTATCAGTCATGCACGTGCCGGTAATAGCTGGTTCAACAGAAGCCCAACACGACGGGCAATGGCGGATACCGCCGGCCGGAAAACGTTTGTAAAAGGACTGGGACTGGTCTCCTGTCGCGCCCATATTACGGACCTGAATTCTCAAAGGCGCTCGTTAACAAAAGAACAATACAACCTTCTTTATCGGTTAATCGAGTAAGTACGTTTTGTTATGTCGATCTATATGGTGCTTACCCAAAATTCAGGTCCGGAATATGGTTGTGACAGGAGACCATTCCCGGCCTTTTTACAACCATATTCCGGTCAGCGATATCCGCGCTTGCCCGTCGTGCAAGTGCTGTAGTCGGGAAACTGTACATACATCTATATCCTCTGTCGTTATACAAATACATAAGGCAAGAGAAGGAGAGTAGCGAGTGGTACTTCGTTCGGAAGTCGGGGCTGTGAGGGCTTTCTGGAGGCTGTGCTCGGGGTTTGAATGCCCCAAAGCGGAGCTTCAAAGTGCCGAGGGTTTACGCTGCGCGAAGGGCCTACGGGCGCTTCCATGAGACACATTTTCCGTTTTACCTTTCGCTTCGGAATAGGCAATCGGCTCGATCATTTTACTCAACCACCATCATCCACACTTTCTGACGAGTCCGAGTCCCTTCACTAGTCCAGTGTCCCTCACCTTTACAGGCTGGTGAGAATGCTTCTCGGGTATGGTGAGGGTCTTTCGAGCGGCCTTTTGGACAGATGCACCCTGTCGCAGTCAGTCCTACGACCCTGCACGGCTCGCTGGTCGTGCACACCGTTTCGGATGATCCCAACCGGTAACGTATCGAGTCACCTCTCTCCCTTTATGCGAGAGCTAACAATAACCCTACTCTAGGTTGCCCTCGTGGGCCTCGTGCGAGGGCACAGGGATCAGCACTCAAGTACTCACATGCAACCCGAGGGACGCCGGCGGGTCTACTGCACAAAGCTGTGCGAGTACCCTGACGGACATCGGGTCGTATAGAGCTTGAGAGGTACATAGGGTACATACATAGAGTGACTCGGATTCGCCCTTCCGCTTCTGTTGGCCCTTCTTGAGGTCTTTGTATGCCGTGATTTCCGGCGCCCGTGTCGCTGGCCGTGTGGAACCGTACTCGGCTGTCCTGTTCTTGCAGTCCTCGTACTCGGCTTGCAAGGCCCGCAGAACGTCTGCGGTGAGACGACTAGTCTTCTGTGCCCTTTGCACCGCTGAGTCAAATTTTTGGTAGAATACCGCAGCTCAAGTAACTTCTTCGGAGGATTGAGACCGAGCGCTGAGCAGCGCAGAAGTGCTTCCGCCGGACGAAGCTCACACACAGCGTACCTATCCGTCAAACTTACACAACGAAGCGAAGGGACACCTCCCGCCCTGACTTTTGACTGTTGACGCATATCCCTAGTGATCATCAGAGTCTCTTCGAGTTCTCCCGACGTGGCTCGGACCCGCTCTCGTTCTCGACCTCCTTCCCGCACGTTCGCCAGCCTGTCCTACTGACTCTGACGATCTGGCATTCCCATACGTAACCTCGGTTCGAGTGGCGAGTGAGTCACTTCGTCTCTGTATGGTACGCGAGGACACGAGCGACGCCGGCTGGAGTGGTTTAAAAGAGGGCCCTTCTGTCTCCTACCTTCCCCACCGCTCTCCTTCACTCGAGTTCGCGGCAAGACCTCCTCCCTCCCCTCTTATTTCTCCTCCCCTGACCCATCTCCCATCTCAGACATGTTCTCTCGTGCCCTCCTCGCAGCCGCCCTCGCCGCCGTTTGCGGATGTGAGTCCATCTCCCCCTCCAGCCCAGTCCACTGACCGACCAATGCGCGACACTGTTACAGCCGTCCACGCGCAAGTCTCGAACTGCGCTCGCAACTACACCGTCGTCTCCGGGGACACCTGTGACGGCATCTCCGCCAAGGAGAACGTCTCGACGTCAGTCCCAGCCTTATTCTTATTTCATTCCCCAGCTCGCCTTTGCCTTTGCCTCTGCTGACCTCCCCCTGAAAATAAAAATAAACCACTGGCACAGCTACCAGCTCGCGACGGTGAACAACGCGACGATCGACGCCGGCTGCGACGACCTCTTCGTTGGGGAGGTACGATCTCCTTTCCCGTCCTCGCCTCACACTTAGCCACTCGGTCTTGACGCTAATACTATACCCATACCCCGTCCCTGTAGTCGCTCTGCCTGGGGATCACGGGCCAGGACTGCGACGTGACGCACGTCGTCGTCTCCGGGGACAACTGCGAGGCCATCGCGCAGGCGGCGGGGACGACGCTCGACATCCTCCTCGCGAACAACCCTAACGTGGACAGCGACTGCTCGAACATCTACCCCGGCGAGGTACGACCCATTCCCTTCGTCCTTCATCTTTATTCGTGGACGGAGGTCTGACGTGACGTTCGACTCCCGCTGCAGGTGTTGTGCACCGCGGACGACATCATCGTGGTCAGCTCAGGCTCGACCTCGGCGGCTTGAGGGTGGGCAGGGAACGTGCCCGGGGCCAGTGTATTGTATTCGGACTCTACGCTGTGGATATGGTAATGGGTTTTCAATGCGAATGGGAATATATGGGTCGATTTTTGGTGTCAGAAAATATGTACCACATGGTACTCATCGGACGCTTGGGGAGGGATCGCAGAGACTCGCCCATTATCCGTGGACGAGGCCTATGTGTATCAACAGAGCTGTGGACGTCCCGCGAGTCCCTGCATGCGTAATCCATGGGGCTTCTTGTGGGGAGCAGACGACCCCGATAGGCCTAGGATAGATATGTGAGAATTCGACGGGGAGCTTTGCGTCAGACGGCCTCCCCGGGGACGATCATCAGTCTTCGTCTACAGAGTGCACTAGTACTATTCCACGAGGTAAAAATGAGGCGGTTAGGTTTGACCGTCTCAACCACAACCACCATGCCGGCGCCCTGGCGGCCCTGACACACGGCGGTCATCTTGTGCCGCGGTAATACTTTCGGAGTCAAATCATAATATGATAATCATATATGCGCAACGGAGAAGTGACATGATTGGAAAGAATGAAAGCATAGACCCGGGGGTCGAATGCGGGGGACAACGTACTTCGCGGACACTTCATCATTGGGTCCCTGGCATGCTCACTTTGTCGACGGCGTACAGGGTACAACGGGAAGTACAACTACATTACAAGCAGAACTTCGGAGTCCGAGTCGGCGCATTAGCATTCACGCCTGCCATCGCCCCCCACACTGCCGCTTCCGACAGGCGCACCTACAGTCCGCGTCGCACACGCAGGCATCGCAGGAACAGGACGCCCCCGCCCGCCTGCGGGCGGTGCCCGCGGGAGGGTCCGAGTCCGGAGTCGTGGCACTCCACGGTTGGTTTGCGTCGTTGGCACGGGGGCATATGCATCGACGGATAAGTTTGACAGGGATAGCGGGAGTTCTCGAGACCCGTCCCCGGTGTGTATAGCGAAGGGGGTCTAGGGATTAGGAGCGGAGGGGCCGCATAGGTAGGTCGTAGGTTGCGTTTGGACTGAGGGGTGACACATACACATACCATCTGGGACGTCTGGTCGTGAAGAGGATTTCGCTGCATCGTGCGGCCCTGTTTGAGTGGGTTATATGGCGATGAACGAAGGGAGGCAACCGCAGGTTCGCTCACTCCGGTCTCGGCCGTCACTGAGCCCGGGTGCAGTAGCAGCAACTTGAAGGTCCTTCGAGGACGTATCTTCTGCAAAAAACAAAGGCGTAGTTAGACCGTATCTAAGGGGGCCATAGCGGCTGGACACTGACTAGTTTCTGTACGCCGGGGGTTCAGTAGATGGTTGTTGCAGCGAGAGTGACAATGATCTACCACCCAAGAGCATGACCGGCTGAGCAGCTGGGGAGACAAAGGAGAGTGGGGTGATAAGGTTGGGTATGGGCGAGGGCGAGTTTATATGTGCTGAGTCAACACTGCTACAGGCTCGATCGTTGTCTGCCTAGAACCTCGAGGGCGTTCCCTGCATCCATCCTGATCACGATGGTACTTCGGAGATATGTGCTTCGGTAATTCCATGCGGCTTACTCGTGTAGTGAGGTCTTTCGCTTACTCCGTCTCTCTTGGAGAGCAGACGATCCAGACGGGAGAAATATGAGAGATTGTGAGGTCTTAGAGCTCGAGGTTGGGTTCGAAAGGTCTACATCGCACATCGCACCCCCTTCTGAACGAGACCGATTGGGAATGGATGGGCGACCATCAGCCTTCGTCGAGCGACCGTGTCACCTCACGAGGTCGAAGCGTGGCAGTTAGGTTTGATCTCACCGGCCATGCACTAGAGTACCGAGAGCACTGAGGTCAGCTTCAAGGTGTGCTGCGGTAATTACTCGGCCACGGATCTTATGCGAAGGAGAATATAATGATTAGAACTTAGAGATTGGGTGGGATGGGGTGGTGCTCACCGCGTTTTTCACGTCAGTCACTGATAGCGTAAGTGCGAGGCGGGTTGACATGTAACTCGATGGCAGAGAACACTTCGAGGATACTTAGTCGGGGGTTCAACTGAGGGTCTCCAAATAGGGTATGTCTCAGCTTAGTCATCATCCGGTGGCGTTAGTACCGAGCGGCTACTACATCGCGTTGGCGCCCACTCGTGTGTGCAGCGACTACTTGCCTCTGCCAACTCACCAGCCGCGCCACCCGCCTCAATGAAGCATCCTTTTCACCTTGTCTCCACAGTACTATCCCTGGACATCGTTCCTTGGTTCTAATTGGCGTAGCTGGCTCCCATACTTTTCGCTCGCAATCCCTCGTGCTTGTGCCATCATAATCTCACTGGCTTGGGTGGTCTTGGGTGGTCCGGGGCGATCTGATTCTGGGTGCAATGAAAACAACGCTTTTCGATCGAGGCGAGTTCGTACGGAAGGTGCCTTGATTTACCATGTGTGTGCGGCGGCGAAAACTATGCAACGTGGAGCGAACGAGGATGATTCCGAGTCAGGATACATACCGAGTAAGCAAGAAATGTCTACGTCGCAGCCATTGAAGAAGGCCACAGGTCTTCCGGGGACTTCAATCGCCGCATAGTCGGGGTATGTTCAGGCGGCTGTTAGAAAAGATGTCTCTCCAAAACCAAAGTGCGTCTCTCTCCAGTTCTGCAACGTGGGCGGATGGCAAATAATTATCTTTCGTTTGGCAGAGTATGGACCTGCGCAATGCTTGATGTGCTGTCACCCCGACTTCACGCATCCTAGACTGCTACGTAGTGTCACAAGCAATAAGGCGACGATTCGCGGAGTAGCAGGTCCTTCTTAGCCATCTTCCACGTTTGCCAAGGCACGTTCGACCTGCATATCCATGCTAAGGAGGATTTTTCGTCAAGACGGCGGGATACCAAGTGCTCCGCGTTCGCTTGGTAAGCTTCCGACTCCTTATATGCGCTTGAGTTGGGAAAGAGCTCCACAACGCACTCACAACAGAAGCCAAGGATTTCGATCGGGCCCGCAAGATCTATGCAGACGGTTCCTGTGTCCCAGCAGCTCACATGAAACCGCCCAAGTCCCCTATTCCTTATCCATGCGGGGTGAGGTGGGATGCCAAGCGGCAGTTACGTGTACGTTTTCCGTCCTCCAGGCTCTATAAGAGCGGGAGATCCAGATCCGCCTCGTCATATCGACCTCTACAGCCTTCCTTCTGCATTCACCGGGACAGCAGCATTGTGACACGGCATGTCAACAATCCCTTCACGGACGGTTACGGTCTCTCTCGACCCAATACTGGTCGAACAGTCGCGCTCTCAGGACGATGAAAAGGTCACCACAGACCAGGCTGCGACGCCACCGTATCAGCTCAGCATCGACCAAGTTGTCGCGCAGTATGAAGCCGACACCGAAGCGGGCCTGACCGATGCGTAAGTAGCGGAGCGACTTCAGCGGTACGGGCCGAACGAGCTCTAGGGCGGAGAGGGTGTGAGCTGGGTGCGAGTGCCAGTGTCGCAAATAGGTGTGTTTGTTCTTCGTATCTTCGTGGAGTGCACCGACTGACCCGTTTGTTTTTCTTCAGTAAATGCCATGGTACTTATCATGATAATCGCGCTTGTTGTCTCGCTCGCGATCCATTCGTGGATAGAGGGCGGCGTCATCGCCGGTACGTTCACCACGCTCTCCTCGAGTCTCGCGATACAGATCCTAAATCCTGCCCTGCAGGTGTCATCCTTCTCAACGTCGCCGTGGGCTTCATGCAGCAGTACACAGCCGAGCAGACAATGTATGTACGCACGAACGATCAGTTTATCTCTATCCCCTCGGGTTCTGACATCTCCCATAGGGACTCCCTCCGCCTCCGTCGTCCGCGACGCCCGCTCAGCCGTCACCGTCATCCCCTCCGCCTAGCTCGTCCCGGGCGACATCGTCGTCCTCAAGCCTAGCGACGTCGTCCCCGCCGAGTCCCGAGCTCCGCCTCCTCGACGCCACGAACCTCGAGGCCGACGAGTCCCTCCTCACCGGCGAGTCCCTCCCCGTCCCCAAACACGCCCACGCCCGCGCCCCAACCCAGTACCCGCCCGTGCCCCAGGTCCCCGTCGGCGACCGCCTGAATGGCATGGCGCACGCCTCGAGCACCGTCACAAAAGGGCGCGCGCAGGGCGTCGTCGTCGCGACCGGGATGCGCACCGAGATTGGGCGGTCGCGGCGAGCCGGCAACACGAGGGCACGAATTCGAAGCTGTCCGTGTCCGCGCGCGGGCTCACCGTGGCGGACAACGTGGGCCGGTTCCTGGGCGTGAACGTGGGGACGCCACTGCAGCGGCGGCTGGCTGTTCGTCGTTGCGGCGGCGAACCGGTTCGTGGATGATCGCGAGGTCGTCATATACGCCGTCTCGACTGGTGCGTCCCTTGTTTGTGGGCTTGGGGTATGCGGTTGGCTGACCAGGGGGGCACCGGCTACATGCGCTGGCAGGACTTTGCATGATTCCAGCGTCGCTGATCGTGGTGCTGACGATCACGTTCGCGATCAGCATGAAGCGCATGGCGGCGCGCCGTGTCGTCGTGCGGAAGCTGGACTCCGTCGAGGCCCTCGGGGCGGTCAGCGACGTCTGCTCGGACAAGACCGGTAAGCCTCACCGTCGACCGGTTTAGTTTGTGTTTGTCTGCGTCACTCACGTCGTCCGTTTCGGTGCAGGCACGTTAACGCAAGGGCGGATGGTCGCGCGCGTCGTCTGGGTCCCTTCGGTAGGAACCTGGACTCTGGAGGACTCGCGCGACCCGTTCAACACGCATGACGGCAAGCTCGTCTTCAGCGACAGCCACGTCCGCCCCAGAGTTTCTAAGGTGAACGACGGGCGGGGGGGGGGGTGGGGGGGTGGAGGATGTGCCTCGGAAAAGGAACTGGATGGCCTCCTGGAGTGCGCCGCCCTCTGCAACATCGCTTCCGTCTTCGAGGAGCACGCCGCTCCCGACAACGACAAGCCGCACGGAACGGACAAGGACAAGGCCTGGGCCGCGCGCGGAGATCCGACAGAGATGTAGGTGCCGCTGTATGCGCAGACCTCCGCGTCCCCTGTTAACGTTGCTGATTTCTGACGTTGACCTGCGTGTGTCCGTGCGCAGCGTACTGCAAGTCCTCGCCCACAGGTTCTCGCGCGGGCGGCCCGCGCTCGTCGCGCAAGGCTACGAGCAGCTCGCCGAGTAGTAAGTACCCGTTCTCGTCCTCGCTCGAGCGCATGGCCGTCATTTTCCGCCGGCCCGACCACCTCCACCACCTCCACCACCTGGGGGACACGAAGCGGGGCGCGCCTGCGACACAAATTCAATGCGTCGCGCTGATGAAGGGCACGGTCGAGCGCGCGCGTGCGCATCCGCACGCCTGGGGAGCCTGAGGGCGACCGCGCCCTCGAGGCGGGGGACCGGGACGAGATCGTGGGTCGCGTGGACGGGATGGCGGAGTCGGGCTTGCGCGTGCTCGCGCTCGCCGGGCGGGAGTGGGAGTGGGAGGGCTGTCGCGGTGCGGAGAACGTCGAGCGCGGCGAGGTGGAGAGGGACATGGTCTTCTTTGGGCTCGTTGGGATCTACGACCCTCCGCGTACGTTCATCTCTGAACCCATCGCAGCCACGCTCGAGGAAGAGTCTGACAAACCTGTGCGCTGTGCTTAGGTCCTGAATCGCGCCTTGCCGTGGAAGACTGTCGTCGCGCCGGCATCGTCGTGCACATGCTCACGGGCGACCACCCGAGCACGGCGACGGCGATCGCGAAGGAGATTGGGATCGTCGAGGACAAGGACGTAGCATGCATGCCCAAGCACACCGTCGCCACCGCGTCGGAGTTCGACGGGCTCTCCGACGGAGAGGTCGACAAGATGGAGGAGCTGCCGAGGGTGATTGGGCGGTGCTCTCCCGAGACGAAGGTCAGGATGATCGAGGCGCTACACAGGAGGAAGAGATTCGCCGCCATGAGTGGGTGGTGGATTTCCCACAGGTTATATTCTTTATTGACTCCCGTTTCTCCTCACGACCTTGTAGCTGGTGATGGCATGAACGACAGCTCGAGCTTGTCTCGTGCAGACGTTGGCATTGGGATGGGTAGCGGTTCCGACGTCGCCAAGAATGCGTCTGGTATGTCTGTATGGACCGCTCACATACCTCAAATTCCAACGTTGCCGTGGCAGATATCGTGCTGACCGACGACAACTTCGCGTCCATCATCGCTGTGATTCGCGAGGGCCGGCGTTCGTTCGACAACATCAAGTCGTTCGCGCTCCACCTCCTTGCCGGGAACGTCGGCCAGGCCATAGTGTTGATGGTCGGGCTCGCCTTTAAGGACCAAGAGGACCTCTCGGTTTTCCCTCTTAGTCCTGTGGAGGTGCTGTGGATCGTCGTCGTGACCTCCGGCCCGCCTGCAATGGGCTTGGGCATGCAGGACGCCGCGGCGAACGTTATGCGCCGCCCTCCTCACGATGCGCGGCGCGGTATCATGACCAGGTGAGCTCCGTTATCGGAGAGGTTTTGTGTGTTGCGCTAACCTGCCCTGTAGCGCTACTTGTCGACATGGTAGCCTATGGATTTGTCATCAGCGCGATTTCCCTCTCGTCCTTCGTTCTCGTGGTCTGGGGATTCGGCGGCGGAGACTAGGTGCGGGCGGGTGCAACAACTCGCGCGAAGACTGCGAGATTGTCTTCCGTGCCCGCGCGACGTGCTTCGCAACCACCAGCTGGCTGTGCCTGCTCCTCGCGTGGGAGATGCTGGACATGCGCCGGAGCGTTTTCTGGATGCATGACGGGGCGAAGAACCCGTGGATGCAGTGGACGAAGGACCTGTGGGCTAACCAATTGCAAGTGTTGTTCTGGGTGAGTCTCGTTTTGCTGGTGTTATAGTGTCTTGCTTACCAAGGTCTGGTTCATTTTAGTCCGTCGTTCTAGGATTCGTGGGCACCTTGGTGGTGACTTATCTTCCGGTTATTAATGACAAGGTCTTCCTGCACGCTCCTATAAGCTAGGAGGTACGTGCTCTCGTTAAGTAATTGTAGCCTACGCGCGTGTGCTGACCGGAGTTACGGCAGTGGAGCATCGTCTTCATCGGCGCTCTGATTTTCCTCGTATGCGTTGAGGTCTGGAAGTTCGCGAAACGAGTGTATCTTCGGCGCGAGGCAGGAGTGACTCCTCAGAACGCGCGGGCATAGGTCAGGCGGTTTATCACTGGCAGTCTCCTCCCCTGGTCAAGGTACCCCCGCCACATTATGGTAATTACGTCCATCTGGATGACAACATGACAACAACTCGCTGTACGGGGTCCTGGTAAACTGCTCAAGTCAGACGAGGGCTGGAGCCCATAGAACCTCCAGAGGCGCACAACTCCATTCCATCGCGCCCCCCTGCTAACCTTCACACCTATGCACAATGCGCATCTAGTACGACGTCCTCGTCTTGCCCACCTCGTCATCTCGGCCCGCCATGTACCGTAGACTTATACATCCTTCGCATACTACGACGTTACCTACGACGTTATCTATAATAAACTATTCTTCGCTCCGCAGCTGCCGTCATTACCGCCCTCACGAGTCTGAGTCTAATGGACTACCACTGCACGCGGTTGCCCTGGTAGTTGAAGAACGAGCCGCTGTCCTCGCGCGTGAGGCCGCTGACGACCTTGAGCACCCCGCTGACGCCGACAGACACAGGCGTCGTGGCATTCGGTCCACCCAGATCTACACAAAACATCGTCAGCGGCGCCGCTTGACCGATAACACTGAGGCTCTAGCCACCGGCGACCGGTGACTCAGACGCAGTGCTCACCTGTCTGCAGGTGCCCGGGGCACATAGCGATCGCGGTGACGTCTGGGCGTTCCTTCGCCTGCTTCGACGTCTGCCAGTACAGGGTCACACCGACGAGGTCCGAAGCGTCGTCGTCAGCACGGAGTACTCGATAATAATAACGGCAATGGCGCAGGGGGGACACACCAGCATGTTCAGCCCGGCCTTGGCGACGGAATACGATGCAAAAGTCTGCCCGAGGTCCGTACCGACGCTTCCGAGCGTGCTCGAGACGTTCACGATCGTCTTCTTGCCGCTCTTCTCTACGAGCGGCAGAAAGGCCTGCGCGAGGAGGGCGGGACCGATGACGTTCGTCTGAAAGACCGCCGTCAGGTCGTCCACTTTGCACCCGAACGCGGTGTCGAATCCGCCGGGGTTCTAGCGGGGCGGTGATACCATGCAATGGGTAATGAGAAAGCATGGTGAGTAAGGGCGGGACACGGCGGGAGGGAATGTTACTCACGATACCGGCGTTATTAATGAGGTAGTCTATGCCCTTCTCACCGACTATCTGGGTCGCTTCGCTCGCTGCGTCCTCGATCGACTGGGCGTCGTCCACATCAAGGCGGAGGATGTGCAGTCGCCCGCCCGCGGACGCGGTAAGATCCTGCAAGGCATCCGCTTTCGATGGGCTGCGGCAGGCAGCCAGCACGATATTGTTGGGGTACTGGAGGAGCTGCTTCGTGATCTCCAGGCCGATCCCACGGCTCGTTCTACGAGCGATGATGAATGAGACTCATCGGTAGCCTACAGAAAGCACGATTAAAGCAATCACGTACCCGGTAACGAACCAGGCTGTTCCTGCCCTTGAAGACGACATATGGGAGAGGCTGGTCAATAGGTTAGGGCGGGAATGGGAGGCTGGGGTCTTGTCAGTGCTTGTGGTGGGAAGTACTTAAGAATATGCGGGCGTGTCTTGTGTCGCACGGCCATACGAAACTCGGGAGAAAATATCTGTAAGCAGGATCAATCAGGTGGCAAGGAACCGTTCCCGAGATAGTGACCGCGCCGGAGACAGAGTGGGTCCGCTCAACTACCAATGCACCAGCTAAGGATCATGTTTGACGTTCCGGTACGCGAGCGATATGATATGGACAGTATGCACCGATACGAATCGATACCTGGGCCAAGCCGCCAAATTCATTGACCAGTCGGACAATCCGGTCACGTCAGCTAAATACACAGGCAGGTTTGTCAGCTTCTTCCCAACAGCTCGCTGATACAATACTATTCACCGACCGGAGTTCATTCTCTAGAAAATGTTTCCAGAGAACCGCTCGTTGATGCTTCGGGTGGTATGTGGATGAGACCCCGTGTCCATTGACCGCCGTGCCTGCGAGTCTCGACGCTCGGTTCTCCCCCGCGGCCCCGAGAGTCGGAGAGCATTGTATGTTGTGACTCGTTATCGGCAGTATACAGCGCCACTGTGACCTCCGGAGTTCCTCGATTGAGTGACTCGTTGAGTGACTCGAGGTGAGTCCACCTTCATGTTATGTTGCCTCCAGCCTGAGGAAGTTGCGTTCAGCTGGATGGGTTCGTGTGCGTCTTCACCTTTGTGCGGAAGCAGCCTGAGGGGTGGTGGACGGCCTCCCAACATCGTGAGATTAATTTATTGATAATTCCTGTATAACGACAGCGACAGCGACGAAAGCAGCAAAAGCGACACGAAAGCAAACGAACACAACCATCCGACGAGCGTGCGCACCGATAGTCATAGTCATAGTCATAGTCCCAATCACGATCGTCCGTCCTCAAACAGGTCCCGGCCCGGACCCGTACTCAGGTATCCCTCTCTGAGCGAGCTCCTCCACGGCCTTCGCAAGCCGCGCATTCACGGCTGTCTGCTTCTGCGCCCTCGCCTCCTTGCCGTACCGCTTGTAAAGCTCTGTTCATCCACATTGATGGTCGGCCCTCTGACTGTGGAGATGGAACGCAAATCGCTCACCTAAGAACCGTTCCCCGACCCACAGGCCTAGAGGCGCGTTCCCAACGCTCGTTGTCGAAGCTCCTTCACCGCTGTTCACACTCGTTACAGCCTTCGCCGTGGCGCCAAGCCCGGCAGCGAGTTGCTCACATGTCTGGAGCATCGCCCTCGCGTGGTCACCAGCGGTGTGCAAGTAATGTGCCGATACGAGCGCGAGGACGAGCGCGCGCAGGTGGTTATCCTGCGCCTTCGTCGCCAGCTCCAACGCGTGCTTCAAGTGCTGCCTACATCACCAATACAACGGATGAGCCCAAGCTCGAGGGATAGGAAGAAGATAGTGCTTGAGTATGAGTAGGAAACAGACGTACTTGGACTTGAGGATCTCGGGGGTGAAGCACGCCTCGAGCACCTGCCCGATCGCCTCCAGCGTCCCACCCATGCCCCTGCACGCCTTAAGGACCTCCCTTCCCCTCGCCTCGACGAACTCCCAGTCGTCGTATCCCTCCGGCCACTCGTCGTCGACTGTAGACAGGCCGTCTCGCCAGTTGTCACCCATCGCGTTGCGCCGCCGGTGGATACCGACGCATAAGGCAGCTTCACCTGCACGGGCGGCGATGTGGACGAAGCTGCCTGGGTCGGAATGCTGCGCGGCCGCATGGTAACAGCGTAGGGCGCGAGCTGGGCGTGCGAGGGCATGTGCAAGGTGTGCGTGATGAAGGGCAATACGGGCGGAAAAGAGAGGGAAGATGTTGTATGTACGCGTGTGTGCGATGAGGGTATCCAGATTCTGCAAAAAAATAAAATTCAGGTCATTGGAGACCACTGGCAAAATGGAAGACGGACCTCCTCTGCGGTGTCGAATTCGCTGCGCATAGTCGAGACCTGAAGCCTTTGCGTTAGTCATGGCGATGGAGGCATCCTGAAAAAACTTACCGCTACGACTTCACACAACAGATCCGCCTTGATCCTCGCCAAGCGCTCCTCGACTTCCTGCACATCCCCGACACTCGCCCACAGCGAGACTTACAAACATGCCCTCAACGAACGAGTCCAGGTATAAAGCATTGAAGTGACGTACAAGATATTTCGCGAGAAGCTTCGACGTCCCACGTCGCGAGACCCTCGGTGGCGAACACCTTTCGCTTCGGTTTGCGACCAACAGCATCTCGTTTCGATGTGCTGCTGATAAGGAACCCCAACAGAAATAATATTCGAGGATGTGTGACCTGCACCACGAGCGACGGACCATCCGGGAGCGCGATCTGCATTGAACGACGCGCATATAGTCAGTCAAAGGTCAAGCTGGCATGCAGTGGGAGCCCACCTCGACGTGCCCATCTGGAAACTTGTCTAGCACATCCGAGTCCAGTAGCGCATGCAAATGAGACAGCCGTGGCGAGACTTCCGCCGCCTCGCCCGCATGCGTATAATAAACCACAGCCAGCATGAGCAGATGAACCGCCATCGCCGCCTCAAACGGATTCTCGAACATAATGAACGACTGCTCCACAACCGGGGCAGGCTGTGCCTTCCCCGACTTCCCGCCCGCCTCTGCGACGCCATTCCCCTGCGACTGCTCGAGAGGCTTGCGGGGCTTCGGCGTCGACGCGGGCTCGTACGACAGACCCAGAGCGGCTTCCGCGCGCCGGATAGCCTCCCGGACGTCCACCCACATGCCGGCTGCGACGCGGATACGCGTACTCAATACGCGGGCGAGGAGGGCGACGTGGTTGTGATTATGATGTGTCGCACGGTCTTCGAGCTCCTGGACCGCGGCGAGGGCGGCATGGACGTCTTGTGGGCTCGGCTGGGGGCTCGAGGTTCCGGATCGCTGGTGTGGAGAGGTTGCTGGGGGCTTCGCTGGGGTGGAGGTGGCGGCGGTGGCGGCAGAGAGCTTTGGACTGGAGACGGGCGTGGTGAGAAATGATATGAGAGTGAGGTGCGCAGAATACACGACGTGTGAGGGGTCTGTGGGCATGAAGGAAGAGACAAGGTTCCGGATCTGATTTCGTGCGAATTTGGTCTTGTGTTGCCAGTGAGAGAGTTGCGCCTGTAGTAGCGCGATTTGGTGCTTATATGCGCGAAGAGATGGATGCTAAACAGCGTTTGGTTGAACTACGGAAGAAATATGATGAATTTGAGACGCACCTTCTGGGCGATGATGGACTATGGGTGTAGGTAGGGACATCGTTGATCAATATCTCCTCGATTCTCGCTGGAGGGGGGGACGTAGCAGAATATCGCATTCCCTGACTGGCCAACTATGGCTATGGCTATGGCTCCGAAAAGAGTTTCTCGCCGTTTCGCGAGGATCACGTTTTGGTAGCCGAATCCCGGCCAGTGCAACTCGGCGTTTCTCGCCTCGCCCTCCCAGCAGCTACCTGCCCTCTCCTCACGTGTCTTTCTAACGACTGAGATTTTAAACAATGAAATATGAGTACGAACTTTCCCAGAATTTCTGGGGGCCTCAAGTCGGGGGGAGTGCCTTTGCGCTCCCTACCGTGCGTCGGCCGTTTCGTCGTGGTGTTCTGCTAGTGGCCAAAGCGACTGCGCCACTCCGATTTTTCTCGGTTGACAGCCTAGCGGACTCGAAGCAGGGACCAAGCGACCATCCTCGCTGCCTCTGGCTACGGCTACGGCGGTAGCCATAGCCAGCCAGGCACAGAATCCTACGTTCGACCGCACTCGGCTGCCGAAACGGGATTCTCAGGAAAATGGCGGGAATCCTTTTTGGCAGCCAGGCAGGGAATGCGATATTCTGAGGGGCGGGGGGGGAAGGGGTGAAGATCCGGGAAAGAGGCGTACTTACCCCTCGACTCAACGCTTTCTCGACCTGGGAGTCAATTCGCAAGGTGAATTTCCCGCAATACTGCGTGAAGGAGGGAAGGCGCACCTCTGATTCTATGCCTCTCGCCCAGACATGCTCGTCCGACTGGCTGAACCCGCCACCGATAACCCTCATACCCAGCTCCGCCAGCCCAGTCCACGCACGGCACTCGATATCCGGAGGCAACGCAGGAAGAGCCAAGCACTTCCGAAGAGCTCTCAGCGAGAGGACGAGCGAGGGCACGTAGTACTTGTGGTTCGGAGGGTGGGCGAGCAAGGCAGGCACGCTGACGAGCAGGATAGGCGTCGGAATCGGTCGAAGGCCCTCTTCAGACGGTGTGCGGGATAGAGGTTGACGGCGGAGGGCGGGGTCGCTGCTGGGCGGGAGGCTTGTGAGGTCGGAGCAGTCGTCGTTGGCGGCCATGGGAGGGGGACTTGAGTGTATGCGCGGCCGTTTATACGGGCGCGGGTTTCCATCAAAGGAGTTATGAGGCTCGTTATGGTGACGGGTTAGAGGAGGAACAGTCGCCATCGTCGATGATGATGAGCGTCGAGCTGGGAACGATGAGCGTCGAACTGAGGACGATGGGCGTCGAGTTCAGAGCGGCGTCCGCCGTCGGCCAAAACGTGCGTGACGGCCAGTGGGCGCCAAAACGCGTGACCTAACGCGTTATTGGCCATGCACGTGCCAGTTTTCGAATCGCGGCGGTGCCAGTTTCAGCCGACTCAATTCTTCGAAGGAATAAGAGCGCACTTGGTAACTTGGAGTACAACACAAACGAGATTCGAATGTAAGAAGAGTAATAATAATAACCACACAGACACTGAGTTATATCTATTCGACTCGGAGATTGGGATATGTCAATTTAATACCAATCATCGGAGTTCGGGCGAAGCTGGTCTGGGACTTTGTCCCTCCTCGGCCAAGCTCCAAACTGATTCGATCTAGACAGTGCTCTCCTGAAAAGGCCGATAACATGCTTGTGCTCCTTGAGCTTCGGCGCGAGCTTCATAAACGCGGCCCGCTGCTCCGAAGTCAATTCGTCGACGCCCAAAGCCTCGTCTTCGTCTTCGTCTTCATCCTCCTCGTCCATCCCGTACTCCTCGATGAACCACCTCTCCTCTTCTGTAGGTTCCGCGTCCCTTTCGCCAGCCGAATGAGACGGTAGCGCTGTGGGCATGTTCTTCGATTCGTTCGTGAGGGCGTAGTGTGCGTGTATCCATCGAAGGAGCCGTGAAAACACGGCGTTGATAGGGTGCAGCTTTGGAGGGATCTCCTGTGGAGGGGATGAGGAGTGCGTCGACGACGGGGTCGCGTTTTCAGCAGGAGTATCCATTCGTCTTGACCAGTGCGGAATGGAAGACGAATCATGGGAGAGGTTGCTAGGTTTAGGGGGAAGGTAGAATGTCAGAGGCCCCGAGATGCTATAATGAGAGAAGCGGCCGTCCATCATGGCATTCCATCTCGCTAGCCCACAGAAGTCCTGCTCCACGCCCTTGGAACAGCCGTTGAACTGCTGATCTATAAACGTGTCGACGTCGTGGCAGTTATGCGGGAGATGGCGGATGGCGTAGAAAAGGAGCAGGTGGAAGAACGACTCCATCTCGTCCTCCACGAGAATGGGTCGCCGAGGGTCGCATTGCGAGTGTGCGGACATAAATTGCCAAGTGCCCTAAAGGAATGAAGTTGATGCATAAGTGATAGGAGACGGAGATAAACGAGAGGACGGACCGGTTGGCGACACTTCGACGACCCACACCCGTCGCTCAGGAAGGCGTCTCGAGTTCGTAGAAGTTGACTGTTCCTCATGACCTCCCGGATTTTGAACACGACGGTCCTGGCGCTCAGATCGCCATGGGGAACACTAGCCTTGTACGCCCGCTCATTACCTAGACGTCGTCATTATGTGGCGCCAATCACCTTCTCTAGAAACGGCTTACCTTGGACGCTTCTGGCCACAAGATGCACGGCAGACCAGTGTACATGGTCATCGTCTCCTGGCGCCGATTCGAGAGTGTAAACACCCATATCGAGCTGCCGTCCAAGTCTGCTGTGATCGGACGGTTCGGGTGTGGTGGAGCTAACGACGACCTTGAACTTTGTCCCCGCCAACCACGTATCGTTGGCAGCCTTTGCCTTTTAACGGCACGGACTTGAGGTCAAAGGTGATATTCAAAGGACGATACTACGACTACTCACGAAAGATCTATAAACATGATCGTTATTGCCTATGTTTCCCCCGAACTTGAATGAGGACTCGAAGCGACCATTTCCAGGATCGTCTGTGAGGCATAAGGCAGTGTGAGCTTGCCTCATTTCGTCGTAGTCGGGTAACACGCGAACAACCGCGACATTGCCGTTCATGCTGCCCGTTTGCTTCTCAAGGCAAAGCTGGGCCTGAAAGCTGCATCAGTTGTTGGAAAACGAGACGTTAAACACCCGAGAAAATGAAACAGAACGTGATGACTACCCACCGGAGGAAACGCCTCTGAGGCCTAGGCCTGTGCGGGGTCAATGGTGGTTAGGACCAAGTTCGGTTACCCAAGCGCTCGACGCGCGTCCGAGTCGGGAACGGAACGTTTGAACCACGTGGCCCGGGCGACCTCGGCAACAAGTTCCAACCACCATGACGCCTGGTTGAAGTTTACCACCCAAAAGCACGCTGTACTTCGGTGTCGATAACTTTATCTGCAAACGGAACTTCTATCTCAAGGTCTGGCCGCTATCACATCCGTTACGTTACGCTCTTGTGAGGCTCGGACGTCTGGAGTCTCCAGGCCAGCGTGTCTCGGAAGGTAAAGCGGCTCGATAGCGCGATGGTATCCGCCGTCCACGTTGGGCACCAAAACCGTCACAAACAAACCGTTTGCCGGCTTCTGGACTGCGGAGGGCCGGCTGGGTCTTCGCCAAGGTCGACTCCGAGGTTGTTTGGCTTCCACAAATTGAAAGGGCGGTCGCCAAACAGTGTCGGTGAGCATCCTCATGCACGACCAAAGCTCATAACTTACAAGGTACACGCCATTCAGAGCCGGACAAAAGGCGGCTATTGTTCGAACTTATCGAACTCGGGAGAATAGTCTTGAAGTTTGATTGTTGATGGTGGTTGAGAAAAACGTTTAGTAGAGCGCCCGAATCGGTACATATGGGAGGGCTCACTTGCGTCGACTTTAACATCCCAACCTCTTCCGAGTCTTTATTCTGCCTTCACTCGCATCTAACCCTGGGTACTGGCGGGTTAGTCGATACTATTATGTGAGGCGTTATTCATGAAGCTGACTGGCACTGCGACAGGATACCCACCGAAAATGCTATACCATGACCTCCTCCGCCGCATCTTCGAGCTAATGGACAACCAGCCCGGCGAGTACATCAAACCCAGACAAGCGTCCGCGGTAAACACCTGGGCCTCCACGGCGCTCGTCTGCCGCCAATGGACCCTCCCCGCCCAGTCCGCCCTCTACGCCCGCGTCTTCATAACCATCATGTCCAACCCCGAGCGCAACGCCCGCGCCATCCTCTTCGCCCGCACCATGCACACCGCCCCGCACCTCCGCGCCCTCCTCAAGCACTTCTCCCTCACCGTCAAGGGCGTCGCCGTGCTCCCCCCTGAGCTCGTCGACTGGGTGGCCCACGTCCCGGAGGGCTCCCTCCTCAGCCTCGAGTCCTCCCTCGAGCACCGCCCGCAGCCCGCCCAGCTCGCCCTCTACGCCGCCCCCGCCATCCGCGGCCTCCGCGCGCTCACCCTCCGCGGCCACCACCCCCGCGAGCTCCTCACCGCCCTCGGCGCGCTCCCGCGCCTCGAGGCCCTCACCATCCAATTCGACGACCTCGTGAAAAAGGCAGACACCTGGGCGGGCGTGCAGCTCGCCCTCCCGCCCACGGTGCGGACAGTCCGCATCGACGCCTGCACCGAGCGGTACCTCTTGCCCGCCGTCGACCTCATCCGGCGCGCCGCCGCCGCCCCGCACGTCCGCGTCCTCAAGCTGCGCCTCGTCGACCCCGTCGTGCACGCCGGCGCCCCCGCGATCGCGCAGGCGCTGCTCCAGGTCTCCCCGCACCTCTGGGAGCTCCGCCTCTCGAGCGTCCCGTGGGCGCCCCAAGTTCAACTCCCGTTCGTGGACGAGCTCGTGCTGCGCGCGCCGGCGCTCGAGCGGCTCGACTGCGTGCTGGGGACGTTCAGCGACGCGCTGTTCGCGCGGCTCCCTGCGAGCGTGCGGGACTTCCGGATCGCGCTCTGGGGAGCTGAGTTCTTTCCGCACGAGGCGGGCTTGGCAAATTTGTTGGAGAGGGTGGGGCAGGGGGGCATGGCGCTCACCGAGATGGAGATCTTTGCGAAGAGCGCGGCGGTGCGGAGCCAGCTTGCGGGCCTCGGTGATGCTTGTGCGCGGCGCGGTGTCACGCTGAGATGGACGGAGTGATGGTTCTGTGTAGGCTGGGGAGAGAAGTGAGAAAGGCGGAAGGTTTCGTCGTTGGTAGTATTGACCGAGGCTATCGTGTACGCTAAACAGACCTGTTCAATGGCCGGGTCAATAGAAGTCCAAGTTCTGTAGTCGTTAAATTATACGTACAGGGGTATACTCTGCGATTCTACGACGTGTATCACAAATGCATAGAACAAGAGAAAGAGAGAAACAAGTGGTAGTGAAGCGATCGGATGTGTGACGGAGGCTGTGCTCGGAGTTTGAAGCCCAGTGAGAACGTCCCCTATACCCTAACTTTTCTACCTTTTTCGAGCTGGGACACATGTACGCTTATGTAGGTATAGCAGACAATAGGTCAGGACACATAGATAAGTGAATAAAAAGCCATTTGCCGATTTTGGCTTTTGCGACATGGCCTCAGCTTTTTCGTTGTGTTTGGGTGTGTTTTCAGCTATTACGCCAGCTACGCCAGACAGAAAAAGATTAGGAAATCTTGGCCTATCTTGGCTACTTGCACAGGTGCCTGGTGCGCGACCTCGCGCGCCGCCTATACACTCGGTTGTATGCGCTCCAAAACAGTTTATATATTCAAATGTATTGTACTGTACTGGTACAAAACGCCCACACCGCCCGCGCGACCTCGCGCCCACTACACCGCGACAACCTTTACCGCGTCCCCGCTCGCGCATACATGCGCGCGACCCCGCATCGATCGCGCGTGTGTCCCGACCCTGCCATGCACCTGAGTCGCGCTCTCCCCGGGTCGCGCACCCATCACACCTGCCCATGTGCCTCGTACATCGCCCGCTCACGCTCCTCTTTTCTACGTCCAGGAATGCTGCGTGCTCCTGTAGATTTCGCCATATACAGCCGCATGTCCCACATCTCAACACGCCGGTCAGTACTATTCCGGCTCGTATCCCGGCAATTCACTTACCTAAATGCGCCAGTTGCGCGATATCCTCTCCTGTAGCCACTGATAAAGAAGACTTACCGTGGGACGAGGCACAGGGGACTCCGGGAAAGGGAGGGGACTGGCCAGAGAGGGAGGCGGAGGGATGGGGAGGAGGAAAGAAGTTGAGGAAGGGCGGGAGGCGTTCCCCCATCTTAAGAGACCGGCAAGCAGCCCGATGGCGTCATCGACTGTGGGGAGGGCGGGATCGGCTCCCCAACGAAAGCGAATGGGGCGGGACAAGCCTTGGTGTGTTCAATTGGAACGTTGGGAGTGTTGTTTTAGTTTCAAGACGGTAAGCGCCCGGAGTAGTAGTAGAAATCGAACGAGGTTGTTATAGAAAATGAAAAAGTTACAACCACTTTTGATAGCTTGGAACTAAAAATAGGCCGTCTTAAGGAAGGAAAAGATTTGATTATTTCTGACCATCCAGCAATCGCTGGCAATAGGGGGTCTTCTCACTGGGTTTGAAGTTGAATGTCCCAAAGCGGAGGTTCAAGCTTTCAGCCACACCCTCGGCGACCGAGGACTTTCTCTGATACATACACTTCGGCGGATACACTGGGCGCAAGGTCATTCGGGAGGTACTTTGTATTGGGACGCAAGCACGGTGCGAGGTTCATAAGTTTGTACATGCGTACATCTTACTTCAAAGGCGAGGCTACTACTATCCGACTGCCAGGAGCCTCCAAGGCCAACTCCATACATACATCTAGAGACAACGGAGAGGGGGCTTCTGACTCGCAGAGTAGAAGTCCCAAATGCTCATCACTTCAGGTCAATGCCAATCTCCGTGGAGGCCGCCGAGCGCAGCAAGTGCGATGCAGGAACGTCTCAGCGGAACAGTCGAGGACGTCGCGCGATCTGGACGCAGTCAGCGAAACCCCAACCAAAACGCGCGAGCAGTAGCTAATAGCCACTCACGAACGACCGCACGCGCTTCCCGAACACGTACATCGGCACGCACGTCGCCCAGCACGCCGCTTGGCACACCGCGACGACGAGGAGCGTGCGCCTGACCCCGGCGGAGAGGACAACCCCGTTGGCGAAGGACGTCACGCCGTAGGAAACGAGGCTCAGGGCGAACTCGGTGAGGGCGAGGATGTGAGAGGCGTTCGCGCCGTGCGTGCCGGTCAGGTATGCGATCCGCATCGCGCTGGACACGACGAGGCTGAGGTACGCCATCCCAGTGTTATGGTCATATATGCCCGTCAGAAAGGACGGGAGTGAGAAGGAGACCAGTGAGGAAGTCCAGACGGTGAACGAGAAAAACAGACAGGGACCCCGAGAGGACAACTTCGACGCACATGAATATGATCGCAGTCCCGACGAAGTTGGCGTTGAACGAAGACGCGATGGCATCCACCGACACATTGAATGGGCGAGACGAAACCGGTGAGGGTGTCTGAGAGGCTCGAAGCGAACACTCTGAATCCTGATGGAGCGCGACGGAGAACGGGGTTGATGAGTGAATGGGAGTGAGGGGGAAGTCTGAAGACCGAGGCATACTCACAGCACCCAGAAGCATGCCTCCTTCCTCAATCTGGGCCAGTTCAAGCTGCGCGTTCGGTGTGAGAAGATGAATCAGTCCAGCGTGGAGCGAAAATAATACGCACGGATCGCCGCGCGAATCGTCCGAAGGCTGAGGGATGAGCACGATGTGGAAGTGCTTGCCGGGCCCGCGTTTGAGCTCGCTCACGTCTCCTGTGGTAAGTTGGCTGCATTTAGCCGATAGAAGCCCGGTCCCGGGAACAGATTCTACTAGTTGTGGTCGAGAGATGTGTGACTCTTCACGCACCGAGTATGCCGAAAGGCATGTTGCTCAGCACAATCGGGAGAGGCAAGAGTGGAACGGAAGCCTGCCGAACTGCTCTCGTTGTTCCAGCATATAACATTGCTTGGGAAGGGTTATAGGTGCCAGTGGCCGCATTGGTAAGTTACTGAGGAATCCTCAGGGAGGGCAGTCGAGTCTCGACCGACCTACGGTCAATTCAACAGCGCATTTATTCAAGAAACACCTCAGACATACAAGGAGATGTCACTATCCGAGGACTTAACGGATATTGCACATGACATGAGGTGGCGGAGACCAGTCGAACCTGTTTCAAAAAACAGGAAGTAGAAACCAGTGTGAGCAGAACGAACCGTGAAGGTAATCTTCCTCCATATACGAGATGTGCATTACCTCAGCCTCAGGAGTTGGCACGATGGAGGAAGATGACTTGGTTTCCTGCCATTGGAACGGCCGGGGATACTACGTGCGTGGATAATATTTATGTCCTCCGAGTCTGGACCTGCAGCAGCAGTTCCGAATCGTCATTTCTGGTTCAATGGTAGAAGACTGAGTCTTACCTAGAACAAGCCTATTGCGTACCAGACCTCGATATCCGCGGACGAGGTTGCGTGCAAGAGCCGCATTCTTTAATTCTTGGTGGCAAGGAGCAAGTAGCCGTAAATTCCGCCATACGGGCTGACGACGGCAATGCTCGGGCCGGGGCTGCAGCGCTTAGAGGGGGTTTGGGCGTCTATCCCCCGTATTCCGTTCTATTCCGTTCCACCACCACGACCACTGCGTTTCCTGCCGCCAAGTCCTCTCTGGGTCCTCTCTGGCAAGCAAAAATGGGCTATATGCTTGGTATTCAAGCATGCTTTCTGTTCTTACGCCACCATCTTCACCAAATCCTCCGCCGAGGCTGACTGCGTACTACTACTGCGCGCTCTGACCGCTGGCCAATGACTGGAATTCGAACGGCGACTTGGGGATGGCCTGCATGTGCCCCTTTCAGTAGCGGAGTGGTCTCCATCTCTGTGTTTGAGAGCGTGCGTCTATTCCAGTTTTGTTCGTGTATCGTTTTTATGAATCCGCCATGCCAGTTCCCGATCATCATGTCCCCGTACATCCACAATCGACGCCTTCCCTCTCCCGAAAAACATGCGCAGCGGAGCTCTTCAGAACAAACTGCCTATCTATGGCTCTCACCGGTCATTTCTGGAGGTGGTGTTGTCACCAGACCTGTGGTGAGTACCGTGATTTTTCTCCACATATATCTGTGTCGATGGTGCCGCCACCCCTCGAACATGCGTTCGAAGACTTTTGCTTAAAGAGTGCTCCGCAGAAACTCGTAGAGAGAATCGTTTCACTTCTCTAAATTCTGTATTATACATTATATATCTAATCTCCCTTGATGGAACAGGCCCTCGCTGACTGACACGGGCCCAGCCTGAAGGCCGTCCTGATGGCGTTTCTACGAAAGCTAGGAACTGGCTGCAGCGGGACGGCCCTCAGTCGGAGATCCTTTCTGTCAGAATGTGCCGTTTCCTGGTGGCATAGAGCTGGGCAGACCTCAGACGACTGCGACAATGCATAAACGCTGCGGTTGCCGGTTCTGCAGAGTCCGCGCTACCTAATCGTCCCCCCTTTTGCCTATGTAAGCCAGAGGACCCGCATCCGCACATAACATGCGTGGCCGTTACCTTCGCGGATCTTCACCCTTCACAACATTGTGGGTTGCCTTCCTCCTTCATTTGGCGGCTTCGAGGATGTTGTATCACATTCGAGACGCGGCACGGTGCCCCTGGCTGCGGCGCGGTCAATCCTGACTGTGTAGAGTCCTGGTGTGCTAGGTGTGGGTTCATACAGAGCTTCGTTGGTACTCGCGAAGGGCGCCTTGGCTCCGTTTTCAGCAAGGTTTCCGAGTTGCACCACGTGAACGGGGCGTCGATAAGTAGTATTCTTATCTCCCAGAGAACAATTCTCTTACCGCTACTTGCCGTCATCTCGGCCTCTAACACACTGTCTCTGAGACGACTGTTTCACAGTGGACTTGCGCTTTCATTTTCCCCCCTACCATTGCGGGTCCCCAGTACATCTCTTTTCGTGGATGTGTGCCTGCCGTCGCGAGCAACGCTTCTTTTAAGCTAGGCAAGTAAGTATGCAGTTCCCATGACTTAGGGGTGATCTGAAAAATTTTCTGCATTGTGTGACCGCCTATGTTGACATAGAGCTTACAGAAGGTCCGCTGTGTAGTGCTAACTGCCTACTTATCGGTCAATCTTCCTCTACATTGTCAGGTAAAGCATCCTTCCCGGTTTATCGCCAAAGGGGGTTCATTGAGTGCAGCGAATCATGCAGCACGAACGTTGTGCATGCAGCGATCCTCCCCGCTACGGAGCAAACGACTGTTTCAGCCAGAAACGAGGATACAACTGTCAACGGGAGCGTCGAATCTCGTCACGCACGTATGTTGCCCAGCCCGACTGTCCACCTGTGCAGTTCTATTTCTAGCTTCATTGTCGCTTGCTGACACCGTGTCATGCCCAAGTTCTTGGCCAATCACTTTTCGGCTCCCTCGAGCGCTCTAGAGAACATTGAGGGTCGCTGCGTGCACGCTCGGGGAGGCCAGGGACGATCAGTCGACCGCCATCCATGTGCTCTCTATTCGGCTATAAATCGCAAGAGCAGTAGGATGATGTTTCAGGCTCCTGCCCACCCGCTCACCCTTGCCTGCCTTGGAATACGTGACATGCCTTTCGGAATTCTTGGTCAGTGCAAGATCATACGCCCCGCTCGTGAACATTCAATAACAACTCCCCTCTAGAGGACCACAAGCTGGACTGTGTCCCCGGGACTGGGCTCCTGGCGACGAAAGGCAGCCAGCTTGTCACGGGAGATGCCAGCACACTCAAACGTGGGACGGGAAGGCACTCCCACATCGTGCTTATCCCCCAGCCCTCGGACGACCCTCGCGACACGTGCGTACTGTCTTGTGCCCTGCATTCGACAGCTCCATTCCTCATGTTTAACGAAATCTACGGTAGTTTGAACTGGCCTAGGTGGAGGAAGGAAGCATGCTTTTGGACGCTGTGAGCGAGCCTCGGTCTGAGTCCCTCTCCTCGTCTACTCATTACGACCGTCCTTTGGCACGCCGGACAGAGTGTTCATGACAGGGCTCGGGGATACGTTGCTCTTTTTTGCCAGCCCCGGATACTTCGTGCTCGCAAAGGAGTTCAACGTCTCGGTGAATGAGGTCGCGTCTTCCTTCAGCACGGCCCTTGCCGGGGGTTCTGCGTTCATGTATGTGTCTCCCTCCCTCCCCTTCTCACTATCCCTATCCCGCGCCATGACATGGATTCTGACAGAATCTGTTGCCATAGGCTCCTGCAGATCCCCATCAGCGTGAAGTACGGCCATCGGATAGTCTACCTTTTGTCGTCGTTCCTGGTACGCAGATATTCACTACTAGCAAGCGCGGAGACTGATAGCCTGTAGATGTTCGTGACCTGCGTCTGGGTCGCCCTCAGCCCCAATTTGACCTCGATCCGTGCTTCTCGCGTTTTCCAAGGGTTTGGAGTTGCCGCCTCCAGAAGGTCTGTACTCACACTAGCTCACGCATCTGCCGACTAAGTAGCCTGAACATCACCATACAGCCTTGTCGCCAGCACGATTGAGCACCTGTTTTTGTGCGTCTACGTCTCAGGCTGCTGTTCCCAAAACTTGGCTTCCCACGGACTGACGCTATTTTCGAAGCGTCCATGAACGCGGCTCGCGTTCATCTATGTGGATAATATGCCAACTTATCAGCCAGATAATGTGAGATCCTCCGTGTGTCACGCACGCCATACGAAATGGTGTTGACTAACGCGGCTCGAACAGAGGCATCCTCACCAACGGCTACGTCATCCAGCTGCTGTCCTGGCGGCATGGGTTCTGGTTCGCCAACATCGCGTGCGGGCTCTGTTTTATCGGCGTGCTCCTTTTCGTGCCCGAGGTGAGTGCCCCCGTCTCTGCCCTTCGCGCCCGTCTAACAGTCGTATCTAGACAACCTATCGTCGCCAAGCATGGCCTAAACAGGAGCCTGCACGCAGAAATTCGAATGATTCGGACGAAACCGACAAGATCGGAAAGAAGGGGCCGCGGGCACCGCCGTCCCGCAGCTTTAGTGCCCTCTCATACCTGAAGATCTACAATGGCACCTTCTCCGATGAAAGCGTATGGAAGCTTTTCCTCGGGCTTTTCTCGTTGATCCTGTCGCCTGTGGTGCGTTTCCACGCCAGATTCATGTCCGTGAGTGCTTGACCTTGCTTATTCCACTGGGTGCCGAATCTAGACATGGTTTTCGTTCGTGAGCTCCTCGATCCCGTCGATACTTTTCCGTACGTCCGGACATTGAGAGCCTCCACGGGGTGGTACTTACGCTGACGCGCGACGCAGTTTTCGTCATGTCGTGCTCTTCCACGATCTTCACTGTCACCTACGGCTTCACCCCCGGCCAGATCGTGCGTTCCTTCAGGCTGGCATTTTTCCCCTTTCTAGCTCATACTAGGTAATGCTTTACAGGGCCTAACGAATGTGGGAAGCATCGTCGGGATTGTCCTCGCACTTATCACGGCTAGTCCGCTCAGCGACTGGTGGATCGTCTGGATGGCACGGCGCAATCGGGGCATCTACGAGCCCGAGTTCCGGCTCTTCTTCACTTTCAGCTTGGTGGTCGGAGCACTGAGCTACACGGGGTGGGCGATCGGGAACGACCGCCACATGCCCTGGATCGGCGCGGTCGCATGCTTCGCGTACGTCCGTCCGTCCCTACTACTACGCACCCACGTCCACTGACCGCCGCTTCCGCTCGCGCCCCCGCTCGTCTAACGTCTAACCGGTACCGCCCCCCAACTCGACTCGTAAACCGGCCGAGGCCCGGGGGCTCTGGTCTTTGAACAGCATGACCTACTTCGCCATCTGCGTCGCCGCGTCGACGCGCGCCGCATACGTGATCGACACGCACGCCGCACACGCCGCGCACATCCTCGCCCTCACCGAGAGCGCGACGAACCTCATCACGTATGGCGCGACGTTCTTCGCCAACGGCGTCGTCCTCTCCGCCGGCGTCAAGCGCACGCTCCTCGCCGTCGCCGCGTGCCAGGCAGCGTGCTGGCTCGCGTGCATCCCGGTCTACGTGTGCGGGAAGCGCGTGCGGTCGTTCGTGCGTAGCCCCTTCGCGCTTTCTTTTTCGATGTCCCCCGCCGCTGACGGTGAGCCGACCTCGGGCATGTAGATCGCGCGCCATCCTCGTCTCTTTTGCGTTGGGGACGACCTCCCGCCGTCTAGCGACTCCTCCACACGGGGCTGCCGACCAGCGAGTCTGCGGGAGTCCAACTCGGACTGTAAATGTTGAACGGCGAACTCCGCAGGCCGACATTGGACAAGCACCCCTGTGCGCGACCGGACGGACGTCTCTCCAAGACTCAGAGCTTCTCGCATCCGATCTGGCGCTGTGCGCATCTACGATTAATTACCATGACCACGACGAATAAACGATAACGACCGTTGAACGGAACCTCGTACCGACCGGCAACCCACCAACACTCGCGTGCACCCCATTTCCCCATTTTCTCCGGATCGACCCCGCCTTCCTCTATCCACCGTACTCCTGTTTGCGCCCTCTATCATGGCGGTGTTCGATATCTTGCCATTAATTTAGCGGCTTCGAGGACATTGTCCCGTGCTCAAAGTTGAGGGTTCAGTTCCGCTCATGGCGTCGTCTCAACACGCGGTGGGGTGCTCTCGCCTGCGGCACTGTTAATCCGAATAGAACGCGACTCAATATCAGTGCGGGGTCGTGCGTTGCTTGGTTTGGTGTTCGTCGACCTACGTAGCGCATACGGATGAACGCCAAATGCTGATATTGACGTCCTCAGCGCCGACGATAGCTTCCAGCGGTCCTGACTCCTAGATCTACCGCCTCCAGCCCGCGCGGCGTAGCAATATGAAGCTACATCCGCCAGACAGGAGCCTCCCGCAGACTACCTCGCGTCGGCCGCGCGGAGGCGAAGTCGGTCTCGGGAATGGCCGAGGGCGCAGCCCGTGGGCAGCCGACCGGAATGAAGATAGTAGGACACGTCGACGGCGTTCATCGTGCATGGGCAGCATCCTACCCCGTCGGTTTATCCCCCGAAGAGGTATATGGAACGCAGCGAATCGTGCAGCATGAACGTCGTGCATGCATCGATCCTGCCCGCTAGGAGGCCAAGCTACCATTTCAGCCGAAAACGAGGATACAGCACGTTGCCCAATCTGACAGTTCGTCGGTATAGTTCCGTTTCCTGCCTTATTATCGAGGGACCTTGTGGACACTGTCTCATGTTATTTGCCAAGCAGATCAAAATTTCGGCTCCCTCGAGCTCTCTAGGGAAGATTGAGGCCGCTGCATTGTCGATGTTCGGGAAGGCCGGGGATGATCAGTCGACCGCCCGGTCTGTGGCGACGTCCAGCCTCGGACTCGCTGCCGTACTGGAATCCACACGCTCTCTATTCCGCTATAAATCGCGAGAACAGTGGGATGGTGCTGCAGGTTCCCGCCCGTCCGCCCACCCTTGCCTGCCTAGGAGTTCGTGATATGCCTTTCGGAATACTTGGTCAGTGCCAAATCATGTGTCCTGCTCGTGAACCTTCAACGACAATTTCCCTTCAGAGGACCGCAAGCTTGACTCTGTCCCCGGGACTGCGCTCCTAGCGACGAAAGGCAACCAGCCTACCATAGGCGATGCAAGCGGGCTCAAACGCGGGACCGGCAAGTACTCCCACATCGTGCTTATCCCCCAGCCTTCCGACGATCCTTGCGATCCGTACGTGGTGTTGTCTACTCTCCTCTTGGCTGCCCTAGTATTGATGATATCCAACGACGGTAGCTTGAACTGGCCGAGATGGAAGAAGGAGGTCTGCTTCTGGATGCTGTGAGCATGTCCCGGTCTAACTTTCCCTCCCATATTCACTCACCGGTGCTGCTTTCCGTCACGCTGCACCAGAGTGTTCACTTCAAGCCTCTCAGGTACCCTCACCAATTTTGCCTCCTCTGGATTCTTCTCGCTGGCGAAGGAGTTTAGAGTCTCCGTCGATGAGGTGGCGTCTTCCTTCTGCGCAAGTTTCGCTGGGACTGCTGTATTCTTGTACGTTGCGTTCCCATTGCCCGTACGTCTAGTCGGTTTAAGACCTACTGACACGACTGGTTATAGGCTCCTACAACTCCCCATCAGCATCAAATACGGCCATCGGATAGTATACCTTCTGTCGATAGCCTTGGTACGCAGATGGCGGATCTAGCCAGCGTTGTGAATCACAGCACCATGACTGACCACCGTTGGTAGATGTTCATGACCTGTGTCTGGGCTGCGCTCAGCCAGAATCTGGTGTCCATTCGTATTTCTCGTGTATTTCAAGGATTTGGAGTAGCTGCGGGTAGATGGTTAGTACTCATTGCCTCGCACGTCTACCGATTGCATAGCGCAATACTGAACAACACTGCGATTCAGCCTTATCGCAAACACAATCGAACACCTATTCTTGTGCGTCTCCCCATCTCAACGCTTCATTCGTCGCAGACTCACATGATTTTTTAGTGTTCACCAACGTGGCTCACGTTCATGTATGTGGATAATGCTTCAGAACATAGGTATAACAATGTGAGCTAGCGTTACAGGGCTTAGTTTATGGTATTAACTGACTGATTGCGAGCAGAGGATTCCTCTCCAACGGCTACGTCATCAAGCTGCTGTCCTGGAGGGCTGGATTCTGGTTCGCCAGCATTGCATGTGGAGTATGCTTTATCGGTGTACTTCTTTTCGTGCCTGAGGTGAGCTTACATACCTCCAGTTTCTGAGCCAGTCACACTGACTGTGCCCAGACGACTTACTGTCGTCAACTATCCCCGTCGACCGCTGGCAAGGAGTCAGTAAGCGAGGAGCACGACCTCACTGAGAAGATGCCCACGGCAAATCACCACGTCGAACCCAACGTTACATCGTCAAGCCCAGCAACCCTTCTCTCCCATCTCAAGATCTACAACGGCACTTTTTCTGATGCCAGTTTGTGGAGTCTTTTCCTGAGGCCACTCCCATTCATCTTCTCGCCCGTGGTGCGTGACTCCGTAGGCCCGCTCGTGGGTGCACGTGCATCAGCTCATTCTACCCGTGAATCGTAGACATGGTTTGCATTTTTCAGCGTTTCGGTCCCCTCAGTGTGTATTAGTATGTACCTTTTCACGTTCCAAGTTTTGACATCCTCCATGACGTCGCATCAGTCTTCATCGCAGTGTGCTCGTCCACCATCTTCACTGTGACCTACGGCTTTGATGCTGGCCAAATTGTATGTCTTCTTCCAAGTGCTAGTGCTCCGAGTTTCCGAGTCCTTGCTCACGGCAAGTTCTTCAGGGCTTGATAACCATCGGGAACATCGTCGCGATCATCCTTGCCCTGGTCTTCACAGGCCCCCTCAACGACTGGTGGGTCGTCTGGATGGCGCGGCGCAACAGAGGCATCTACGAGCCCGAGTACCGCCTCGTCTTCATGCTCAGCATGCTATTTGGCGTGTTTGGCTACCTGGGTTGGGCAATAGGCAACGACCACCACATGCCCTGGATCGGAGCGGTCGCATGTCTCGCGTACGTCTCGTCCTTCCCTCATCCGATATCCCCTTATTCGAGTCTCTCATCCGGGCCTCGACCCGTTTTCCCGTCTGAATCCTCACCTGATTCTCCTCCTCCGCTTACTCTTCGTATCACAGGATGGTATCCCTCAGCCTCGTGGTGTCCAGCTCGACCGTGATCGCATACGTGATCGACACGCATGGCGCGAATGCGTCGCACATCGTCGCGCTTTCCGAGTGCGCCGTGAACCTCATATCCTTCGGCGCGACGTTCTTCGCCAACGGCGTCGTCCTCTCCGCGGGGGTCAAGCGCACCCTCCTCGTCGTCGCGGCGTGCCAGGCGGCGTGCTGGGTGACGTGCATCCCGATGTACGTGTACGGGAAGCGCGCTCGGTCGTTCGTGAGTACTTTTACTTACTACTTCGGTTCTCGTGCATCCTTGCGGTGTCGCATCTCGGTCACTTTCTGTGCCGCTGATCTTGACTTGGCTTGTTTCACACAGATCGCGCGCCACCCCCGTCTCTTCCCAGCCCATGCAGACCTCTCACCCTCGGAGACTCCCAACTTAAACCTGAAACCTAGCGAAAGTCGGACTCAGTGTTGAATGTCAAGCGAGCGGAGGACGAGCAGATACCGCTCCACACGGCTCAACACATCTCCCTCGACAGGCATTCTGGCGCTGGACGCCCCCTCATGAACCTTCACGACCGCGAAACGATACAGAACTTATTGCAGAACGACTATTGATGTACTTACGATTCTACGATTCTACGAAGTCAGCGTGCTCATCGTCTTCTCCGAGTCCGCATGGACCTTGCTGAATCTCGCTTATCCTAGGCTGTGGCCCCCGATTGACTCGAAGTTAGAGTTAGAGTTAGTGACAACCGAGTAACCGAATTCGGGGTCTGCGCTAGCTCGCAATGAACCCCCTATATGCCACTACATTGCACATTTCGAGGCCTGTGTATACAACGTGTACACGGGCGGAGCTCTCGTGTGCTGAGCCGGTTCCGCAGAGCGGGATCCCAGTCGTAAACACGCCCGTTCTCGGTACATCCCATGTCGAATCTAGCACTGCCCTCTCCTTTCTCCACTCCCGTTTCTCTCCGTCAACCCGCATATGGAATATACTGGACCTCGCTGGGGACTCCGATGTGGCCTAATCTGTCCCTCCTGCGTCTGGAAGACCCGCATCCGCACGCGCACGCAGGGGCCCAGAGCTCCTCCGTCACCGAATCAAGACTTCGAAGGCGCAGATTGGGGGCAGCAGGGCCCGGACTCCGACCCCGACACATCCCCGGAGAAGAGGGCAGGATAGCGCGCGATCTGAAATTCGAGTTCAATCGCGGAGGGAAAAAATGCTGCCCCCACATGCTACGAGGCAGGGAGTATTGCCAACTCACGAACGAGCGCGCGCGCTTCCCGCCCACGTACATCGCTCCAGCGGCGAGCCCGCACGCGGCCTGGCACGCGCCGAGGATGAGGAGCGAGCGCTTGACCCCGTGCGCGAGGACGAAGCCGTTGGCGAAGAACGTGGAGGCGTAGGTGACCATGTCCTGCGCGGCGTGCGTGAGGGAGAGGACGTGCAGCGAGCGCGCGCCGTGCGTGTCGAGCAGGTAGCCCACGGCTGCCCCGCCCGAGACGACCACGCTGAAGTAGATGGTCCTGCTAGTGCCGGCGGCGGTGCGCGTGACGCATCGTAGGGAGTGCGAGCGAGGAGGAAGAGATGTGGTACACGCCAGTGGGATCCCAGAATCGGATTGGGTAGAATCGGCGCGCGATGAAGACGACAAACGGGAGGGAAGAGTTGGGGGCACGGGCGATGAGACGTTGAATGAGGATTGGAAAGACGCAAGGGCACGTACATGTAGCATGCGACGGCTCCGATCCAGGGCATGTGGTTATCGTTCCCAACGGCCCAGCCTACGTATCCAAACACCCCAAAGAGCATGCCGAGCATGAAGAAGAGCCGGAACTCGGGCTCGTAGACCCCGCGGTTGCACTGGGACATCCAGACGATGCAGCGGTCGTTGAGGGGCTCGGTGATGAGCATCGCGAGCACGATCCCGACGAAGCCACCGAGATGCGTCAGGCCCTGAAAATGGCGGATTGTGTCGGATTCACGATAAGAGTCAACAAGCCTGAGGCCGAGGTGCACATAGAGAGACGGAGACGCACGATCTGGGCCGCGGTAAAGCTGTAAGTGACGGTGAAGATCGTCGAGGAGCATATTGAGACAAGACCTGTGTGCCGGATGGAGTCAGTCGCTCAGGAAAGGTGCATTAAGGATGGCGGAGCATACTCTTCCACAATGTTGGCAATGAAAGGCCCACAAATACAAACCAAGTCTGTGACATGAGCTTCAGGTGTTGCACGGACATTCGCCAGCGGGAAAATTCAAACGCACCACAGGAGACAAGATGAACATGAACTGTCTTAGAAAACTCTTCCAGAGACTCTCGTCAGAAAACGTTCCGCTGTAGATCTTGATCTGGGAGAGGAAGGTAGGTGGATTGGGAGACAGTGCTATGGGGTTACGACCTGAGATTCCGAGTCATCCCGTCAGATATGACAGACATGGGCAGCTGCTTCTGACCTTTGTCTTTATCGGTGGCCTCGTCCTCGTGTTTGGTCGGTGTGAAAGAGATCGTCGGTGTGAAAGAGATCATTGACGGCTGGCGGTGATACGTTGTCTGGAGGATGTCAGCATAGTCTCCTCGGGCATGGCTCCGAGGGGTGACGAACTTCAGGTACAAAGAAGAATACTCCGACGAAGGCCAGTCCACAAGCGATGCTCGCGAGCCAGAAGAGTACCTGCCAAGACAGGTTCTGGATAACATAACTGCCGATGACAGTTCCCCTACAGATCCCATGTTAGCACGTTCCCTCAGGCTAGACAGACGTTACATGGATGAACAAAGTCTCATAATGCTGAAGCCGCCATTCGCGCAAAATACCATGCACTGGAACGGAACCCACGTTCGTGGACGCTATTATGAAGAGTGTGAGCTCGTTGGCAGTGACAATGAGCTTGGAATACTAACAAAAACAGTTGCTCAATCGTCGTTCCAACGAGACTGCGAAGTGAACAACGGACGTTGTAGTGTTCGAATACTACGACACCACGAGTCGAAATACACACCATTGGGGTGCACATCTTCCGAATCCCTGAAACACGCGCGAAGCACGGATAGATGTAAGGTTCGGGCTGATGGAGGTCCAGATGCAAGTCGCGAACATCTACAGACTGTCAGTTGTCGTCAACACGACGCGAGTAGAGCTTCACGTACCACGAGGGTAGAGACAAGATATATTATCCGATGGCCATACTTGAAGGCAAGGGGAGTTTGCAAGAGCCTAACATCCGTCGGGTTAAGTTCTTGCAATGGGCGAATTATAAGCGGAGCGACATACGCAAATGCAGCAAGCCCAAGGTAGCCCGCGCTAAAGCAAGATGCAACATCATCCACTGACACATGAAACTCCTCTGCCAACAACACATATGCGGAGCTGGCAAAAGACGACAATACTTCTGAAATGGTCGACGCAAAGACCCTATCCACGACGGTGGCGGACGAGGCAGATGAGTGGACACGAGCCTCAAAACTCGGAGAAGCATGAAGTGACACGCTCACAGGGTCCAAAAGCACGCCTCCTTCTTCCATGGAGGCCAGTTCAAGCTATTTTTCACGTTAAAGGCGTAGGAGATGGCCGATTAATTTATTCAAGCTTAGACACAATGCATTGAGGACGTACGGATCGCGAGGGTCGTCCGAGGGCTGAGGTATAAGGACGATGTGCGTGTACTGGCCGGTGCCAAGTTTGAGCTCCCTTGCCTCGTCTGTGGTCAGTGCCTTGTCCTTCACTGACAGCAGTCCGGTCCCTGGCACGTTGTCTAGCTTGCGGTCATCTAGGGAGAGCTCGTCGCCCTATATCGTACGAGAGATGTGTCGTATGGTACGCACCGAGTATTCCGAAGGACATCTCGTTTAGAACAAGAAGCAGGCAACTTGGGGAGGAGGATGATGCTACCCCTCCGAGTTGTCCATCGTGTTATATAATACTGTACTACAAAGTATGTCAGACAAACAGTCACGACCTGTTGTGGCAGCTCCGAGGCTGAGCGCGGCCGCGGACATAGGACTGAACTGGTCCTGACGATGCGCAGACCATCGGCTTACCCATGCAAGTAACCCGTGCGGCACTGCTTCAGAGGGATCAAGTTAATAGGCAAGCCCATTCTGCGATGAGATGAGAAACAGAACACTTCAAATGAGCGGACACGGCTGGCGAAGTGGGTGTACCAGGGAACGACATTACTTACCTTGTATTTTCGCCGAGCCCTAGCATGAAGCAATCGGACGGGATCGACACCAGGAGAACGCCCGCCTTACACGACTTCAATTTCTATGCAGTGAGCCCGAATTACGTAGCATTTAAAAAGTTGAGCATTTGCGGCGGGGCCAACTCCGAGTCCGGTTGGGCCCCATGTGCCGCAGTTTGGCCTGGACCCTCATTAGGCCTCTAGTCCATATCCGCGGCGCCGGTGTTCGTCGAATTCAAACCTTGTCCTATGCAGTTCCGGCTCTGCGTAGCCTGGGGTCATCGTATGCACGCAGATCCGGAAACCATGTTAACAATATAAATGCGACGGAGACACGTGCACCTGCAGGCTGCCACGAACCCCAGGGACATTGGGAAAGAGGTTTCGGGGTCTGCTGAAGCGAGTTCGAACTCGGGGAAGTGGGAGCGCCGTCAAGTGAGCACCCCTCGGAGAAGAGCATGCGGGGGCGAAGTAGTAAGTGCTTCACCGATGTACATCTGATCATGAACGCCACTCCTTAACAAGGTCTCCGACCGGCCTGCGTACGAGTCTTGAAACACGCAACATATCGCAGGTTCATTCATTGACAGCCGGAACTGCAAACAGGGGGAGGGGGCGGGGTGTAGGAAGGTCAATTTCGTAGAGAAGACGGGGAGCCTCGCGTGGTCTTGGCAATATCGCACATCCGCTTTGCAACCGTTTGGCCGTAGCGTCTCGTAAATGTTCATGCAGCTTGAGGGGCGCACAGCGCCAGAGACAACCCGTCGAGGGAAATGTGAGCAGCGGCGCGCAGGAGCGGCGGTGCTTGGCTTCCGTATCCCCACGAGACCGTAAGCTCAAGTCCAAACTAGGAGTCGCCCAGGTCTCCGCTGAAGAGACGCGGATGGCGCGCGATCTGCACGGAGGAACGATTCCAAATCCAAGTTCAGTTCAACGCCCTGACTAAACATGGGACAAATCGAGTACTCACGAACGACCGCACGCGCTTCCCAAAAACATACACAGGCACGCACGTCGCCCAGCACGCGGCCTGGAGCGCCGCGACGGCGAGGAGCGTGCGCCGGACCCCGGCGGAGAGGACGACCCCGTTGGCGAAGAACGTCGAGCCGTAGACGAGGAGGTCCTGCGCGGCCTCGGTGAGCGCGACGATGTGCGCGGCGTGGGCGCCGTGCGTGTCGATCACGTACGCGACGCGCGTCGCGCTCGCGATCGCGATGCCGAAGTAGGTCAGCCTGGTGTGGGTGTGCCGATTGAGATGGAGGTGGAGATGTCGGGGTGTATGCGGGTGATCCCGGTCATGTTGGATGAGCGATAAGCAGCGAGGGACCAAGACGAGCACAGAGCGAGAGCATGTTACTATTAGTACATGAAGAGGAGGAAGGACAAGGAGAGGACGTACGCGAGACAAGCGACCGCCCCGATCCACGGCATATGGCGGTCGTTCCCGACCGCCCAGCCCATGTAGCTCAGCGCGCCGACGAGCAGGCTGAGCGTGAAGACGAGGCGGAACTCGGGCTCGTAGACGCCGCCGTTGCGCCGCGCCATCCATACGACCCACCAGTCGCTGAGCGGGCCCGCGGTCGCGATCGCGAGGACGATCCCGGCGATGCTCCCGATGTTCGTCAGGCCCTGTCAGTGTAAGGTGTGCGCGTGAGCTTGTGGTCCGAGCTCGAATTCGAGTTGGGGAGAGAAGGCGAGGGGAGCGGGAGCGGGAGAGGGAGAGGGACTGTGACGCACGATTTGGCTGGGGCCGAAGCCGTACGTGACGGAGAAGATGGTGGAGGAGCACGCCGCGACGAACCCTGGGAGCCACGGCGCACGCGTCAGCATTGTGTTACGTGTATGTCCAACGAAGAAGACCTCGATGTCCCGCGACACGCACCCAGAAGGACCGTCGGAATCGACACGCTCACGAACGCGAACAACGCCTGTGATAAGAACGCAGAACGTATGCCGGACGGGAAAAAAAGAACTTAAAAATCATGCAAGGGGGGCCGCGAGCGAGGGTAGGGGCACGCACCACGGGCGACAGGACGAACGGGAACATCCCTAGAAAAATCCTCCACACGCTTCTGTCGCTGAAGGTGCCGTTGTAGATCTTGAGGTAAGAGTGGACGGTAGGTCGGATTGGCGATGGAGGGTCCCGGTTCGGGTCGACGTTGTCGGAGGTCGATGTCCCCGGACTCGGACCCGACTTCTCGACCATCTCACCGTTGTCCTTGAAGTTGTCGCTGGGTATACGCTGTGTAGGAGATGCTTGGCGGCAGTAAGTTGTCTAGACACACAAATATTAAGTATCTCGGCCGCCGCAGAATTGAGGAGACGAGCCTGACCTCGGGCACGAAAAGGAGCACGCCGACGAAACATAGCCCACACGCGATGCTGGCGAACCAGAATCCGTACCGCCAGGACAGCAGCTGGATGACGTAGCCGTTGATAAGCACGCCTCTGTTCGCATCTCGTCAGTCCCACACGACAGACAAGTACACGGGACCTCACAGGATTTCTCCTACAGATTGGCACATCAGCCAGATACACGACCGCGAGCCACGTTCATGGACGCTTTGCCACGGAATATGAGTGTGCCGGTCAAGAAGACTCAATATAACAACAAACGCACAAATAGAGGTGCTCGATGGTGTTTGCCACCAAGCTGCATGGCAAAACTCTGGTCAGCAACAGCTCAGCATGAAGTAGAACCGCGAACAACACACCATCTAGCGGCGGCTGCTCCGAAGCCCTGAAACACGCGGGACGCACGGACGGAGGTCAGGTTCGGGCTGACGGCGACCCAGATACAGGATATGAGCATCTACAGGCTGTCAGTCGTTCCGCGTCGGGGACGGCAGTAGCATGCATATATCCACATACCAGGAATGATGACGCGAGGTATACGATCCGATGGCCATACTTGACACTAATGGGGATCTGTAGAAGCCTGAAAAGTTCCATTGTGGGCCATGTGTCGGTTAGACGAGCGGTGAGAGAACAACGTACATGAATATGGAGACCCCGAGATAAGTGGCGCTGAAGGAGGACGCGACCTCGTCCACCGAGGCACTAAACTGCTTCGCCATAAGGAAGTATCCGGGGTTGGCAAGGAAGAGCAGCGTATCCGCAAGCCCTGTCATGAACACTCTGTCCGGGGTGCCAAAAAGAGGGCTGATGAGTGGACATAACGAGGGAAACTCGGACTGACGAAAGCTCACAGCGTCCAGAAGCATGTCTCCTTCCTCCATCTTGGCCAGTTCAAGCTACCGTATATGTCGTTGAATATGAATGATAAAACGGACAAGTTCAAGACGTATAACAACGCGTACGGATCGCGAGGGTCGTCCGAAGGCTGAGGGATAAGCACGATGTGGGAGTACTTGCCGGTCCCGCGTTTGAGCCCGCTTGCATCGCCGGTGATAATCTGGTTGCCTTTCGTCGCCAGGAGCCCAGTCCCGGGTACGGAGTCCAGCTTGTGGTCTTCTAGAGAGATATGGTCAGCTTCCGGTTGTTGTATACGAAAGGACAGTGGGGCTTGGAACTTACCGAGAATTCCAAAAGGCATGTCGCTCAGCGCAATCGAGGTAGGCAAGGGCGGGAGGGAGCGTAACCCACTAGCCTCCTGGTGTTGCAATATATAGAGTCCACGGATAGCTGTGTAGCGGTGGCTTCGAGACTGTGCATTACTACAGGGCGGGCAATTGACCGACCGTCTGTAGTCGCGAAACGCATGATGCAGGCATTCGCGGTGTTGAAGGTGTCCGTCCCAGAGAAGGACCTTGACTTGCCTTGCACAGAGCATGGGATGGGATCCACAAGTTCCCCCGGTGATGAAACTGGATAAGGAAATCTACACGTCAATAGTCGAATGGGGAAACATACGTGCGTATTGAGGATCGGTGTTCCCGCAGGACCCTCGTTTCTGACCGAAAGGATGATCCGACCTCCATAGCGGGTGAGGTCAGTGTATGCGCCGTGTTCGTTCTGCGCAACTCCTTACTCTCAATGTACCTATTTCGGGGACGAACTGGGTAAGAGATGTGCCCGAAAATTCAGAATGTGGCAGGCTAACGACAAGGGGGTACCCACCGGTTACCGTCGGTGGAACACTTACATAACTCGGACGCAGTTGCGGTGTGGCAAGCCGTCTAGAGGCCTGGGACCTCCACGAGCGATAGTCTTGGATAAATTCGGTTGCTCAAATCATCTGAATGCATGCCTGGTAAGATATCGTCGACTTTATTTCACCTACCTACTGATGTGCGCAGGCGCAGCACACTGACAACGATGCTGAGATATCCGGGAGAGTTTCTGTGGCCGGAACAGTAAAGATGCCGGTGCATGCCCTCATATCGTTGAAATACTACTTACAGAACTCACCCATCCTCGGGTTAGTTTCAAGTCTGTCATGAGTGGAGGGAGAGAAAGTCGTAGGAACAGAGCTGCCAGCGGGAGCCTGGGAAATTGTTTAAAAGCCCGCCCGGGCCGAATGACCGCCTGGTCCAAGTCCACGAAATCTGTTTCCGAGCTCTCTCTTGTCAACGACGACTTGTGGTTGCTGTTTTGTCTACGATGCAACCCTCGCATTCCATATCTCAGTCTTGCATCATTGCTAACGCCGTTTCAGGACCATAGGCCTATTTCAACTAGCCGCTCCGGCCGTTTGAACTATAGTGCGCATACAGCGTGCTCGTAGTGACGAGTGGGACTCGTCATCGCAGGCTGGTGCATTCGCGATCCAGCCTTCCCTGACCCAAAACCCTTACAAGGGCAACGGAACTCTTCCGACCAAGTGGCCCTCAAACACGTTGACTAGGAACGCTGCCCTCACCCGAGACTGCGCTTTTTGTCCCTCCTTGGAAAGAACCACTTCGCCTCGCAAGATTAAGGATCGTGGTTACCAACTCTACTTTCATCCTCGGTACCGATTCCGGCGGAGTCGACATAATCTAGCCCAACTTGGCACGGGTTCGTCCTGAGGTTTACTGGGCGACACGGGCCGGGTGAAGGTAAGTGCTCTTATAGACCCTCTACAGTATGCGCCATGGCCATCGTCGATGCCCTGATCCGCAACCCATCATGTCATCGTCGTTACTGCAGATACAGCGCACACGCGGTCGACTTCCAGAACGTTGCGCGCACCCTTATTACCGACTGGCACACTGCGCCCGGTCTCGAAGTCGAATCTGGTACGTATACTCCGAGCACGTATGTCCTCTGTCGGCCCCAAACCCCTGCTCTCTCTTCCCGTTTGCTAAAGCCCGCTTTGCTGATAGCACCCGGCCTCATCGCCCTCCAAGTCGGGAACCGGTGGACGCCTGCGCCGCTGCCATCGGGATTCTGCGGCATTCCGGTGCCACATCCTCAAGACCGCACGCCGAGCACCCATGGCCGCACGCTGCCCTCGCGGACCCGGCACCCGTGTGGCGTCCGAGTCCCGGATGGGGCGATTCGACGTCACGGTCTCGCTTTCCAGCCATCCACGCTCAACCGTAGGCCTGCCCACACCTCCGTGCCCCACACCGTCATCTCAGTCCGGGCCCGGGCCCGCGATGCAGCGCCGAGTCTAACTTGGTGCAGAAGGGTCCCAGTCGGTCCCTGCACGCCGCCGGCGCCGGCGTGTCTCGTGTGAGGACCTCGGATCCGAGTCGGCGTGGTGGCGCCATGGTTCGCTCCGAGTTAACGTTTATCTGCCCCATTCAATCCGATCGTCTGCCCGGTTCCCGGAGCTGCAGCTGGTATGAGTTAAACGGCACCGGGGCGTGTATACGGCCTTGCAATGCAAGAGGTGGACAGGACCCGGATAGGATTTGAACGTTGAATCAGGCTGACACTGTACCGTACGAAGGGCGATCGGATCGTTACGGGAATCCGGCCGCGGGGGCGGCGTTCGCGTGGCGGTTTGTTAGCTTGTTTTCGTTTTCAGGGAGTCGACGTCGTAGAGGTAAGTATTGCCATATAGTATGCTCGGTGCCGTCTCTGATCCACTGCTCTCCGTGCACCCATGACCGCCCTGCGACAGAGCGGCCTTCGAGTCCTACAGAATCATCAACTCGTCGTTTGAATCAGTCTCCCTGCCCTCGACTATCCCGGCTCCGCTGCTCCTTAGACAGATGTAGTGAGTCCACACCTACAGGCTTTCCCGGCCGCACGCGCGGCCCGCAAAGGACAGTCCTACGTCCGAGTCCGGAAGGATAAGTGGTCCGCGCGCACGGTGCCTGTGGGCCCATGAACAGTAAGTCCATAATGGCCATCGAAGTCAAGGCTATTCTTCACGTCAATCTGAATGTACACAACCAACGAAAACCTCCCCAATATTTACGCTCTCCAAGGAACGTCGTCAAGTCAGAGCGTGCCCGCCCGCCGCTTCAGCCCCTCCCGCACCATGATCGCCGCCACGAGGTCCACGCCCTCCTTCCTCAGGTGCTCCATAAGCAACCCCAGACTCTCGTCCGAGAGCCGCCCCATGAGGCTCATCCGTTTGTCGTCCGCGAACCCGAACGAGCGCAGCTTCGGCGCGAGGGCCACGGACAGCCCGAGCTGGTCGAGGAACCGCTCCACGTCGTCCCCGTCTCCGTCTCTGTCTCGGTCTCGGTCTTCGTCCCTGCCGTCCTTCCCCGGGCCCATCTCAGGCTCTTTCTCGCGTCCGGATCCACGCCCATGACCGGTGGGAGTTGCTGGCTGTGCCGGCGAATAGTATCTGCCAGATCCAGTAGCGGGTTGATGTCGTTGAGCTTGAAGGAGATCTCGACGCGGGGCTGCCTGCAGCTGAGGGATGACCTTTGCTTTTCCCTTTTGAGTATCGTTGGATTTACGTTTAGACGGCGCTGCCCGAGCCTGAGGCTCGGGGATTCTGCACATGGCGGCTTGGTGCGCCGCACCGCCGAGATGTCTGTTCATGTACTCCAGGCTGTACCCGGGGCCGACGGCGCATGTCTGAGGAGTAGGAGCAGGACAGTAAGATGACCTCGTGGTCAGAATGAGATCTCAGTGGCGAGCGAATGAACTGGAACACATCCTAGCTCCTGAGAAGAGCAGGGGAGGGGAAAGATTGCACGAGCCGCACGCACCTTGGGGCATGTACAACACTTGACCTTCCAGACATCTCCTTCGATCGAGTAGTGGTAGCATATCTCGATTTTTGCGCTGGGGTACCGTTTCCGGATCCTTGCGAGCTGCAGCTCGAGCCATGTCGGGGCCTGTGCATTGTCGCTCAGACATACTCAGTACTAATTCGGAGCAAGTGAGGTGAGGACGAATAGTTGAGAGGCGTACATTCGGCCGCAACCTCTCCACAGAGCCCGTATCGGCTTCCGGACTCGGACTTGGATCTGGGGACGCTGAGGATCGCCGCCGTGACCTTTCCGTCAGCTGTAATGTAATTTTAAGGTTGGAGGAACGGGGCGGACTATACCTGAACCTGAACTTTCATCCAGAGGTTCTGCATCCGGTTCACCTTCCTCCTTCGACTCTGATGCAGCAACTCGTGGTTTGGCCGGAGGGTCTTCGCGCTCAAGTTTGACTTTCTTCTCCCGGGCCGGGGACGCTGGCTTCGGGATTTCCATGATGTCGTCCTCGTCACCTCCAGAATCTGACGATATGCAGATGTACTCCGGCTCCTTCCTGCCCCGCCGTCCCACTGAACAAGAGAGAAAGTTCGAGCTCTCAGGCTTCTGCCAGCAACTCATGTGTGCGCATACACAGCTAGAGATCACGCACATCGTGCCTTCTTCCTACGCAGCCGGTCAGACTGACGCGACTCCTCTCCGTCACGGTCCTCAACAACGTAAATCTCCGTCGCTTTGCGTTTGCCGCGGGCGATGCTCGACGGGGTGGGGTACGGAGGGCCGTCAAGTTCCTCAGGATCGTCGTCCTCGAGCTCATCCTCATCGATATCTTGATCCGCGCTGGGATCGTAGTCTTCGTCGTTTGGGTCGTCGACGGGCGGCAGCGGTAGCGGTACTGGTAGGATGATCCTCACGTCCTGTTCTTCTGTGTCCAAAAGGTAGGTGACGCCGAGTGCTGGGGTGGGCCTGAAGGTCGACGGCCCCGCCCGGGGATTGATCTCCATGATCGTGTGAGCGAGATGCTGGTTCTGCAGTGTGCGGTACCTGGCGAATCGTACGCGTATGAATCATTGAATGTACGCAGACCGGGAGAATCGAACATGCTTACCTCCAGCGGCTTGTGTAAGTTCTGTACGTTGGGTCACAGAAGTTCAAGCCAAGATCTGGATAGTCTCTGGAGGCAAAAAATCTTCCTGATGTGGGCCATTGGGGGCTACAGGCAGCCTCGTGGCCTTCACACCTGATAGACCCTGATAGTAAAGTGCTAACCTGATCTAGATTATTCAAAGTCTCATCCGATTAATAGGTTTACTATGTCACTTACAAGTGGACTGACCAACTGAATATTTATTGACATCCCCGAGGAGAGGATACAGTGGAAGGCCTTTCGCATCCCCCACGACCACGCGGTTCGGAGCGCGCGCAGCCGCATCGTCAACGTCAATAGGCGCATGTTTTTGGCGTGGACCACAGCGGGCAGCGACGGAGAATAGACAAAAACCTTCATGTCCGTCTACATCAACCGTTCTTTGGCTTTGAAAAATTGATCGTCACAACCTCGGACGGCAGACAGGGGTTTTCATTGACGGCGCCATTCAGGTGACTAGCACAATGCCGGTGGTGGTGGCGGTATGGGTGGTGGCTTTGGCCTTTGGCCTGGGCCGGGACCGGTCAAAGCGTCCTTAACCCTTCACCGAAGCCTATGTATAAAAGCCCGTCCCCGGCTCTGGCAGCACCCCCCACTTGCACACTCCAGACCACGCTCACGCTTCAAGCTTCAAGACTCCGAGACCCGCAGACGACTCACCATGCCCCCCCAGCGCAGCAAGGTCCGTCCCCGTCCCCCGGCCCTCTTCCCCGTTCCCGACGTCGTCCAGTGGCGCAGCGGCTGACCTCCAACCAACCACCCACAGCTCCGTCGCACCACGACCCTCACCGGCTCGTCGTTCTACGACAAGTCCGGGGCGATCGGCGACACCGCGGCCGCCGCCTCCTCGTCCGCCACCAGCCTCCGCGATACCGAGATGACCGACGCGGTTGCTACAGCGCGCGGCAGGGCCGAGGGTGGCAACGACACGGACGACGACGAGTGCTGCCTGACGGGGTACGGCGAGATGTCCTCGGACGCGATGTTTATGCTCCCGCCTTCGCCGACGCAGACCATCCAGTACCGCTACCCCGCGTACCGCGCCAAGCTCGCCAAGATGAACAAGAAGCGCCGCGCCGCCGCCGGGGGCACGGGCAAGACCAAGTCCAGCGCGTACCACAACGCCCGCTCGGTGAGTACTAGTCTTTGTCTCCTCCTCTTGGCGTATGGTGCGAGATGTGTGGGGTGGTTGACACTGGGTGCTTCGGCGCAGGACTACGCGTCGCTCCTCGGGCCGTCCTTCGAGGGGCTGACGGGGCTCTCGCCCAAGCGCGAGTTCCAGGCGCTCCTCCACAAGTACCGCGACTCGGCCGAGGGCTGGCGCGACACCGAGTCGCACACCCCGGGCCCGTCCCGCAAGACGACGCCCGCGGGAGCCTCAGCGGCGAAGTCCACGGGCAGCGCGCTCCGTCGCGAGGGCTCGCGTCTCGGCCGTAACGCCTTCTGAGTTGGTCCCATGGGTCGCGTATCCGAATTGTGCAGCGTCAAGAGTGTGTTGGTCACCAAGGTTATCGTCGAGGTTTCTGTTACTTCCGGCTCGGTCCCGGAACGTTGTACACTGTCATTTTGTGAGCTCCGTTATGTACGAGTATCGCTTTCGAGCGGCTGTTGTACCATGTATTGTCGTGTGATAATGGCACGGTGATGCTCCTACAAACATCGACTGAAGCTCACGCTGTGACGAAATCTAATGGTTCACAGTAGTTAGACAGGGCGAAGCACCCGACGTACGCTCCAACAATGCGCAAAACAGACAACGACAAAGCCACTCACCTGCAAACTCCATCACCGTCTCTCGAGCCAATCATCCCATTCCTTCAGCACGCCCCCCAGATCCTCCCCGACCACCGTAGCACCGTCCTTACCCGCCTTCACCCCATACACGCCCTCTATCAACGCCCTCCGAATGAACGGCACGAACACCTTGACGTACACAAACCCCGCCGCATGGACCGCGTCCTCCTCCCGCTTCGCATCCTCAGCATTGGAATGTCCCGTTGACCGTTCCTCGGTCGCAGAGCGCGCCAGGACGAGAAGCATGATCGCGCCATGCGCCAGAGACCGTTCGAGGGCGACCAGAAGTTCATGGAGGAGGCTCGCCGGTGCAAGCAGTCGGAGCCCGTTTAGCGCCGTCAGGATGGCGTTCGCGTACACCGCTAGCGACGGGTAGGACGTCAGGAGGGCGGGTGGAGTGTTCGCGGGCGCAGAGGCGAACCCGGACAGTTGCGCGTCCGTGGGTATTGGCGGGGAGGACAGGGCAGCGGAGGCAAGGAGGAACTGCGAGGCCTTCCTTCGGGCGGGTGGGCCTGTCCTGGAGCGTGCTTTTGAGGTGTCCTCGGAGTCGATGGCGTTGCACCAGGCATCTGTCGCGTTTTCGAACTCGTGCGTTACGCCCTTGAGTGCCGCGCTGGTGAACAGAGGAGCTAGCGCGCCCCGGAAGTCCAGACCGACGCGTCCGAACGATGTTGCGCAGTACGTGAGTTGGGTGAGGAGGGAAGTGAGGAGGGCGGGATCCGCGACGAGTGGAAGAGTGTCGCGCAGGAGGTCGAGCAGTCGCCGTACACGAAGCGTGGTGAATGTCGTGAGCAGAACATGAAGCTCAGGTGATGCGGGCTCCACTCCCTTGGCGGAGTCCAGGAAAATGGTGGTGTACTGGGTGACGACGTCGTGCACGCCCTCGCGCCATGCGTCCACGTACCTCTTCAGATACCGCGCCTGGCTCTCCCGCTCCCGCTCGACGCTCCCCTCCCCGTCCAGCCCCTTCTTCTCCAGCTCCACCGCGCGCAGACTGGTGTCGAGGTAGGAGCTCCTCCCCGAAAGAAACGCAAGCGCGAGCTCCTGCTCCGAGAGCACGCCCATCTTGCGTAGAAATCCGACCGCGCGAAATAGTGCGGGCAGCTTCGCCTGCTCGTGGAGGACGCGGAGGAGCTGTGCGAGCATCGAGTGGACGCGGGCGTCGCAGTCCGCCTTCACCGACTGGATGAGCGGGTTGGACGGGAACCTGGCGGCCAGACTGGACGCGCGCTGTGCCAGGAGGAGGGCGTCCGCATAGTTGTGGTTCCTCACCGACGTCTCGAGGAGCATTGGGATGGATAGGACGTCGTGCAGCTTGTCGTGGTGCTCGAGGACGAGGGCCGCCTTCCTGCGGGAGGCGAGAAGACTGCGCGAGTCGGCTGCGAACGTGCGGGCGCTGGACTCGAGAGTGGGCAGCGTGGATAGCCAAGACGATAGCGAAGACGATAGCGAGTCGATGGAGGAAGAAAGTGTGGACGTCGTTGCATGCAACGAGAGGAACGTCGGGTACGACGTGTAGCATAGTGTTGTGAGCGCATTGGTGAGTTGGGCCGACGAAGATGCGAGTTCCGTGGGCTCTGCTTCGAGCTCCGGCAATGACAGGGATGTGAGGTGGGCGATGTAGGGCGCAGCGTCGGGGGAGGCCAATGATGTCGGGAGGGTGTCCTTCGATGTCGAAGCTAGAATATCCGGCAAGGTCTGGAGCTCGACATCTTGGACAACGTCCGCCATGAAATTGCCAGGTCGCTGCTGGTGGTGGTGGACGAGGACGAGGAGGACGAGGAGGAGGGCTAAACGTTAAACGCCTGCCGACGCCATCGAAGTCGATGAGCGCGCTGGCTTCGACCACGACCACGTCGACCACAACACATACAACCCTCACCGAATACCAATACTCTTCATAATCGCGCATATATCCATCACCGACATTTCTCTAGAGCTTCACACCTCCTTTCAACTCTCTTCAAGTCGTCGTCTTGTTCGTCCTAGTCCCCACTGGCAAAGCAGGGCTCATCTACACCCTCTGGGACTTTTTGACGACGAAATGACCCCCATCGAAATCGAAGGCTCGATAGATAAAGAATATCCTTCAGGGACGAACGTTGAGGGCACTTTGGATGCCGTAGCGTCGGGATTCATTCGTAACTATTCACTTCCTCCTCAAAATCCATGAAGTTATCTAATTACAACGTCCACAGCACCTGCCTTGCCCTTCCTTGAGACGCAGAGGAAAATGAGTGCAAAGAGTGAACATGCAACTCTGAGCCACGGCGATGTCGCACCATCATCACCTATACCAGATGAATCTTCTCGGTCAAAGCGTAGTAGGCGGTCACCTAGCTCTGAGAGGAACGACTCTGCTGGATTGAGGGACAGGTTGCAGAGCTGTGAAGACGTTTTGACTCCTGCGTATCATGAATTTTCTTCGTCCTTTTGCAGCCAGACACGGGTGGCCGAGAGCAATGTCGCTCTTCCTTCCGGCGATCGATCCGAAGTAATGCTCTCTCGCTATACAGCTCTCTTGCATTCACCCATCGTCATTAATAGATGCTTGCTCTCCGAATGGGAGAAGTCTCATCTCCAGAAACTCCTCTCGCAAATAATGTTCTCGATTCCTGTCCCTCGCCAGGAGCATTTGAACAGGTAGGGATTGCACAGATGTGCGAGACTTGTGGATATATGCTAACGGTTCCCGTTTACAAGTCCAGTGACACTGACGAGAAACCCGAAGATGAAGATTGGCCCATGGACCTCCTTACCGAACTCAGTGATGTCTGCGACTATGACAATGGCACTTTCGCAAGGTCATTACGCCAAGGAGAAGCTGGTTCTCCCATCGTCAATGGAGGTGCGTGGTCGCCTACCGCGCGCTCGGCGACCCTGGAATCCACGTTTGAATCTTCAAGCCAGACAATCCTTTCCGCAAGAACACACAGTCCCGATTCTGTCCAGGAGCCAAACATTGCACCTTCGTCTTCCAATCTCAGTGCTTCTTCGACAGCTGCCATCGCACGATATGGCGGTCCTTTGCCCGATGAAGTGGGAGACACGCTGATTGGCAACAGAGATCCTGAGAGTGGGGGTACTCGATTACCGCAAGCTGCCTCCAGTCTCTCCAACCCGAAGCAAGGTGACGTCCCAGGGCTGATTTCTGTCTCACGCCCAGCGGCAGCGATCCTGCGTGCCCTTGGGCCACCGAGAGGCGGTTACGTTTTTGAAGGTCTCTACCGAGACTCACTCGTACTCGGGTTCCTTCTCCGTTGCCCCTCCAGTCTCCGAGAGCGAGCAATCCTTCGCTTCCGGTGGTGCTCACGTCCTCGAATCTTCGAGCACTGTAGGGCAGCATGGAGTGCTCGTGCCTTTAGCACCAATTCCTATCGAAAGGACGGGAAATCCAGCCATCGCCCCTCCGGACCATCCTCCTGCTGCCCTTCCTCCTGCTGCCCTTCCTCCTGCTGCCCTTCCTCCTGATCCCGTCGTCCGTTTTCTTGAAGAGGTCGGGCTTTCCCCCTCCCTGGTGGATCCTCTACGTCGTGTGGGAATCACTGACGACAATCGTATTCGGGCAATCGGCGCGCTTCCGCGAGGGCCGATGGACAGGATAGAGAAAGGTTTGGCGTCTGAAGGGATTGATCTTGTGGCACGGGTACTTATTCGCCAGGGCTTGAAGCGGAGGGCCATGCGCTAAGGGCTCAATTGAAGGGAACGGATAGGTGGTTCGTTCTACTGCAGCGAGTGAGTGTGTCGAGTTATGTTGTATTGTTCTGAACCCATTCGTCGAGATGATCACATTGTTTGTAGGGTAGTGGTGAGCCGTTCCATGCCGCGTGTCTCTACTGGTGGATTCGGGATCTAATGCACAGCGTGCGATTGGAGCCAACATAGCCAATGTAACAGGAATCGAGGCTCGACGGAAGCAAGACTCCTATCGTCCTCTATCTATGACAGCGCCCGAGAATACCGCAATCCGGATGAATGATCCTTGCCTGCACAAGTTGGGTCTTGACTCTCCCCCTTACCACCTCGCATTCCTCCCTCCTCCTACCTTCATGTTCATAGTCGGCCACGCAGGATGAGTAGCAGCATTAGCGAGCGCTCTTCAAGAACAAGCTACATCCCGCGACGTCCACCGTCTGCTCGCCTCCGCGGCATCCCAGCACCTTGTGAGTCGTCTAAGAAACTGTTTCAACAGCTTTCTTGAACGTCGTCCTGGTTGTCCTAGATGTTCGAACATCTCTGTCTCCAGATCGCGTCCTACGCCGTCGTGCGCGGCGTGGGCGCAGCCCAAGTGCCGATACCATCATCGAGATCTCATCTGAGTCCGACGACGAGGTGAACCCTGCGATTCGTCGTTTTCCCTCTCGCCGACGTTCTCCATCTGTGTCCATTCCGGATGTCATCGACCTCACTCGACTCCCCTCTACGCCCCCACCTGAGTCGTTTAATGCACCCTCCGAATCACCTGCAGGAGCAAGTGTTAGCCCTAGCCCCGCGGCCGACAACAGTGTGAGCCTTGGCCTCGGCAACAGGTTCCTGAGCCCGGAGCACGACAATGCTCTCATAAGTCGAACATTCCCAGTCTCGTCCGGAAGGGTACGTTTCGAATTACCAATCCTACGCTGGTTTCGCTCCGACTCATTCACGATAAACTAGCGGCCACCGTGGCTTCGTGCAGCGTTGGGACAGCTCTATTCGAGGCGTGAAAACTTTCGCTGCGAAGTCCTCTGTGATTCCAGGGACGTGGGTTCAGACTCTAGCACGCCGATAAGGTGGTTCATCAAGTGTCGGGAGTGTGATGAAGAGGAGGTCGGTCTTTCTTGAACTTTTATTAAGTAAAGGGATGTGTGACACTGATCCCCTTCCGCACCGGCATCGTTCTGGGGATAGATGACAATCATCCCCACTGGTCCTGGTCAAACTATCGCGAACTTCGTTCGTCACGTTGACTCCGTCCACCAGCACTTTCGCTCGCTGTAGAGGGGGAGCAGGAGTCCTGATCTGTAAGATGTAAATGTAGACGGACGTTCTATCTTGGCGATGCTTTGGACAGTGGTGTAGTTCCTGTTCGATGTGGAGTGGGGATTTGCAGTTGTCCTTTTTGATGGCTTCCCTTTCTGATTTCTTGAAACATCTCAGGTGCGCACCTCTGCTCTGGATCTCGATGTTTCGGCCCCGTCGCGTTGGTCCTCTTACGTATGAGCTGCTCGTCTATGCTTCACAGGAGTATGTATAGTCATGGGGTTGACTGGATTGGCGATATGTACGAATGCTCCCAACACCAATGGCAGAAACTCGTCAGTAGTCTCAGTCCCTCAACGATTTACGGATCCTCTGACCAGTACCCAGAGTATTAACGACGCAAGTTACGACCGGTTCCGGCGAGTCGCTCATCGCGTTCGCGCTCCTGACGATCTATTCTGAACTTCTGACAACACAGGGACGTGGGAAGAGACCATTTCTGATGACCGTTGAGCCGGCGACGAACCATCCGCGCGAATTCACCTCCACAACATGTGACGACCATGCAGAATAGCAGCCCCTTAGATGTGGGGAAACTTCTTGACGCGGCTAATAGCCGTGGCCACGCGACCTCTCGCAAACGCACAAACTTACGGCACCTGCTGGTTCTCTCCCCGGACCGCCATGATGTCGCGCACGGACCGCTGTATGTCCTCACGCTGCGCGACGACATTCAGAAGCGTAACGATTTTCCCGTGGAGCCAGAAGCGCACTAGACCACGGCGCATTCAGTATAAGATGGGGGCTTCTGGACGTTGGGCCCCGTGAGCTTCGCCACTTTCCCCACCGTCGAAGCTTCACAGGACCCCCCCTTCGTACACCAACGATGGGCATTCCAACGAATCGCCGAGCCGTCCTTCTCGCGACCTTCGTGGCATTTGGTGCGTTGCCTTTGGCACAATATAGATGTTGAAACTCATGAGAATCCCTTCGTAGGAGGTGAGTCCATGGAGAAGCCTTCGGATTCAACATTTCGAACTGTGAGTATGCTTGTTCAAAGCTTGTTATGTCGTTGACATAGCGTCCCACAGGACGACATATCGGGAAGGTTTCCTATTTGGATATGACATCGGTGTCATTTCGGTCAGTCTGGCCGGCGTCCACGGTGCTTGTGCTTGGACAATACTCATGGCGCAACCGCAGGGATGCCTTATCATGGATGACTTCGTCCAGCGGTTCGGGCAGCAGCAAGCAGACGGGACGTGGGTTCTCTCGAGTTCGCGGCAATCCATTATAACATCACTGCTCTCCGCTGGGTACGTGTTTGCTTGACTCAACTGTGACCAACTCGAATGCCTTTACGTCGTAACTAAGGAAAGCCCACTGCGTCTAGCACTTTCGTGGGCGCACTCGCCCAGGCATTTACTTCCGATCGGTTTGGCCGTCGGGGTTCCATCCTGATCTGGTCAGGAATTTTCACTATCGGAACAGCCATCCAGACGAGTACGGTTCATTCCATCGCACAAATCACAATCGGTCGGTTTATTGCGGGCCTTGGTGTTGGTGCTCTGTCTGGTGCGTGCAATGGTTTCGGGAGTGTCGGAACATGGAACACCTCCATTTCACTCACAATGTCACAGCCATCGTTCCGCTTTACAACGGCGAGACCGCGCCGAAGGCAATGCGTGGTATGCTGCTCGTGTTATATCAGCTGCAAATCATCGTTGGGTTGGTGTCCCATCGTAACAATGCCGTCGTTATCACTTACACCAGCGTTTTCAGCATCTTCCTCAGCTACATCATCGACCTCGGAACCCACTTCATCGACGGCCCTGCCTCTTGGCGTATCCCCGTGGGCCTTCAACTAGCCTGGGGTGCGATCCTCCTTTCTGGTATCTTCTTCCTCCCGGAGTCTCCGTACGTATACCTTGCTGCCCCCCTCTACATGCTCGCTGCTCACATTTGTCCAACGCCAGTCGTCACCTACTCGGTACCGGGAAAGATGCAGAGGCACGTCGCGTTGTAGCCGACCTCAACGGTCTCCCTGAAGACGACCCGATCGTCGTCGAGCTCATCGAAGAGCTCGAATTCGGTATTCGCGCTGAGAATGAGGGCGGTAAGGCGACTTGGCTCGAGTGTTTCTCGGAACGGAACCTCCTCTGGAAACGCACGATCAACGGAATCATGCTCCAGTTCATCCAACAGCTCAACGGCCAGAATTTCTACTGTGAGATTCAGATTACTTCGCTGCTTCGTGCACAGAAGCTAACGCGAAAGTTGGACAGACTACTACGGCGATACGTTCTTCAAGAGCGCGGGAACCAAGTACGATTTTTGTTCGGATGTGTGCGAAGGTCATGATCCTGATAATACAATTCATTAGCTTGGACCCGTACTCCATCCAGGCCATCCTAGGCGGCGTCTCTGTAGTAGGAACCGTCCCCGCGCTGTACCTCATCGAAACCTGGGGCCGCCGCAACTCCCTTCTGACAGGCTCGGTCATGGAGGCGACCTGCGCGATTATCGCCGGCCTCGTCGGGCACTTCACACTCGCTCCGACAGGGACACCCGCAGACCAGCTCACGGCGCGCAACCGGCGCGGCGGGGACACGCTCATCGCGTTCGCCGTCCTGCACGTGTTCTCGTTCTCCATCTTCTGGGGCCCGACCCCGTGGGTGTACCTCGGGGAGAGCTTCCCCCTCCGCGTCCGGCCGAAGGCGATCGCCCTGGGCAGCGCGTCGAGTAAGCATCCCTTTCGTCGTATTGCGTTAGCGGGAGAAGGGACCTCAGGCTGACGGGGTGCGTTCGCAGACTGGATCTGGAACTTCCTGCTCAGCTTCTTCGCGCCGCGCATCGCGGAGAGGATCGGGCCGCTTATTCTTCTCATCTTCTTCGGCATGCTCGTCTTCGGCTTCGTCTACGTCTATCTCTTCATCCCCGAGACCAAGGGCCTGAGTCTGGAGGAGGTGGACGAGATGTACCGCTCCGGAGTGAAGCCGTGGAACTCGGCGGGGTGGCGTCCGAGCGAGAAGCACATCCACGACAAGGACAACGCGACCACAGAGGTGCGCGAGGTCAACGAGAAGGCGGACCTGGAGAGTGCGTGAGGCGATTCCGTCTTTCACGCTACTCGGGAGGTGTTCGTCAGTTTGTGTTACGTTGCTTATGACCTATCAAGGAGTTGAGACGGCCGACTGCTCGCTTGCGACGAATTTCATGTTGTATTACTAGCAATACGAATGTTTGCATACCATCCGAAGTTCCACTGTACTCCACGCCCAGTTGTCGCAATGCAGTTGTCCTGTATATAGTTTATCTGGTCATGCTCGTGTTGCTGTCCTCGTTGTTTAGTACATGTAATAGATACAAGTCTATGTGTTGGTTCTAGCTTCCGCTTCACGGCACTTTCCCATCGCCTCTCTACTTCGGGTCAAAGTCCGCAACAGTCTCGTACATCTCTCGGATGATACGTTTCTGTGCGTCAACGCCTTTCTCCGTCTATCATGAAACCAACACGGACATTCACGACAGCGAGGGTCAAGAATGTGCAATGGTGTGTATTGTCAGCATCCAGCATCGTCCTTCGTGCAAGCGTATGGGGTGCATGACCAGACCCCCCCGGTCAAGGAGGGTCCGGTCGGAATGAGTAGATAGAAAGGAGTACGCACCTCGGTGTCCCCAATCGCGCGCACGACGATATGCTTGCGGCCCCAGAGCACGTCCTCGTTCACATCGTTGTCCAGCGGCGCGCCATGCCCGCCCGCAACGAACCCGCCAGCCTCCTGCACAATGACCGCCCCCGCGCAAATGTCCCATGGCCTACCACCACGTCAGTCAAGAGCTACAGAACTCGTGCCGGGACGCACCAGCAACCGATCTCCCAATACAAATCCAGCCCGCCCTGCGCGACCATCGCGTAGTTGAGCGCCGCGCTCCCATAGCTCCTCAGCGAGTGCGCCATCCGCCCGCCCTCGACGCCCTCCGCGGGGTTCCCCGCGAGCCGCTTGAACGAGTCGCCCTTCTTCTCCACCATCTCCCTCGACCGGTCCGACCCCCACTCGATCCCGAGCAGGCCCTGCCCGAGCGACGGCAGCGGGCGCGGGCGTGCGAGAGGAAGACGGCGCGGGGCCGCGAGCACGGGGAGGGCGGAGTGCGGGGACGACAGGAACGCGCCGTGGCCCTTGCGCGCGGTGTAGAGCTGGTCGAGGAACGGGTTGTAGATCACGCCGAGCACGGGGCGTCGGGCGACGATGAGCCCGAGCGAGATGCACGCGTGCGGGAAGCCGTGCACGAAGTTCGTCGTGCCGTCTGCGGGGGGCCGGCTAGGTAAGAGCGCGCTGCCTGGTGCGACTTGGACGAGGACGTACCGATGGGGTCGACGCAGAACGTGGGCTCGTCCGTCATCTCCGGTCGCTTGTATCCTCCCGCTGCGAAGGTCTCCTCGCCGATGCTGGGGCGGGAGATGTGAGTATGTCCTCGCGCTAGACCAAGCGCATATACTCACAACTTGAATGTGGGGTATGCCTTTGAGAGCTCGCCAATGACGAGCTGCTCGACCTTGACGTCGTACTCGGTGACGAGATCGACCGAGTTCTTCTTCTCGTCCGTTGCGCCGGACTCGCGGATCTTCTCTGAGCCCTCCAGCATGACCTCTCCCGCACGACGCGCGAGGCCAATGGTAAAGTCGAGAATGGACTGGAGCTCCGCGTCGGACAGCTGAGTCGCCATGATAAGTTCAAAGTGTCGCGGTGAGGGTGCGAGACGATGAGGGCAAGAGGAAAGATGCTTGTACTACTACCTCGGCGCTGTGGGTGCGCACGTTGCTCTCGGCCTCCGGATCGATGAGCTCCACCACGAGCGCGCGCTATCACCCCATCTCAAACTTCGCGCACGGGGCACAAACAATACTCGCACTCTGGCGGGAGAGAAGAGGGTCGTCGTGCTATTTGATACAGTGAAGACTGGGGCTCATTACACGATGCAGTATAGGATATCGACCGCAAGGAGGCGGCAGGTAGAGTACTTTCATTGAACAGCTATCGCCTCGCCGCTGTTGCTGATGGGAGGAATTTCCAAGCCCAAAAGCGATGGTGGGGATGTCGCCTCTTTGTTAGCGAGTTCCAGGGACGGCACCATGAGTTCTGTAGTTGTCACGTCCTTCAATTCCCCGTTGTCCTGGATGGCATCAAGCGGGGCAACGACGACGTCTTCCAGCGGTATTGGCGGAGCGCGCTGCCCGCCACGCTTCTCGATCGCCTCGACGATCTCCGCGAACTCCTGCTCGCCAGTCCACGGCGCGACGTGCGCCTCGATATCCTCGTAACTCTTCGCGTGCACGATGGCCTCACGAAGCGTCTTGAGGTCCGAGCGCCGCGCCTTGTCGTGCGCTCCTTGGAATTGGGTCGCGCAGAACTTGGTCGAGGTCCAGTGGTTGTTCAGGTACTTGCCCTAACAAGCCGGAAGAACATTCGTGTCTGAAAATATGCAGGAACGAGCCGTGGTACTTACTAGTCGGATGTACCCAGGCACGAAGGTCATCTCGAGATCCTTGAGGGGTGTCGGCGAGAAGCACGTCGGGTTCGCCTCTGCCGCAGTCGCAATCATGACCGAGTGTGCGCCTACAAGACGCAAAATAACAATAACATGAACGAGGCGCATAATGCGAGGAGAGGACGAGAGGACGCACCTGTGACCTGACGCACGCGTTTCGAGTCCTCGTACCCCAAGCAGTCCCCGTTCTCGATGACCGCGACGCCCTTCCCCATCCTCTCCACAAACTCCACGATCTCCCTCAACCGCCCAATCGTCGCCTTCTCCCTCATCCGCATATTCCGCGTCCGGCAATGCACCGTCAAGCACGAGATCCCCGTGTCCACGATCCGCTCCACGAGCTTCAGCGTCTCCTCCTGCGACGGCAGCAGCCGTATCTTCGCCGACACCGTGATCTCGGGCGGCATCGCCTCCCGCAGCGCCGTGAGGATCGAGCAGAGGAGGTCGGGGTTCGAGAGGAGCGCGGCGCCCATGCCGGCGTGTGTGGAGAACGGCTTGGGGCAGCCGCAGTTGAGGTCGAAGCCCGCGACGTCCTGCTGCACCATCTTCGCGGCCTGGACGGCGAGCGCGGGGTCCGCGGAACCGAGCTGGTAGATGAGGAAGGGCCTCTCGACGGGGTGGCAGGTGAAGATGGGCTTGGACTTGCCGTGGTACGCGACCACACCGGTGACGGCTGGACGGTACCCGCTGAGATGAATGCGAGAAGGACAGGAAAGAACGGGGATAGCTCACGGTCTACGACCCGGGTGGTGTGGAGGATGGCCTTGTCGACCGTCTCCGGTCCCCACACTAGCTTCGCGCCGTGTTTGAGGGCGTACAACCTCGTCGGCACTGAACGACGTGCGAGGGTGAGCTCGGACGGATGCACCGAGACTGCTGCAGCACTTACATGCACCAGACCTGACCATCGGGGCGAGCATCAGCCCATTCTTGTAGTCGTCCGCCGTCAAGGGTGCATATTCGAGCTTTTGCCTTTTAGCCTCCCGAGGAGAGGAGTCAGGAGAAGATGGGTGCGAGCGGCGAGACATACTGGTAAAGCCTCTTGAGGTGAGTGGGCGAAAAACTCGCAGGACGTTGGGATAAAACCTGAGCATATGTTGCTCCAAGACGATCCCCGGAGCTCCCTCGAGTCTGTTTGTCCAATGGTGGGGGGAAGAGGGCAAGGAGTTTGAGTTGGGATGAGGGGAGGAGGCAAGGTATGCAATTTCCTGCTGCATTGTGATACTATTACAATGGGTCATAGACGAAGTGTTACATTTCAACGGGCGCCTTTTATAGCCGCTAATAATGATTAGAATACTCTTCAAATCTTTTGTTAGTTATCTTATAAAAGTAAGTCAAAAGGTCTATGGCAGACTTATATTGACCCCCCCACCGTTCTCACTGAGGACATTTTCCCATGTTAGCCAGAGCAACATGTAGAGATAATTTTGACAACTGACGGAATGGTCTTTCAATGCTGGCAAAGAAACCATGCATCAGACATGGGGAATAACATTCAAAATGATTACTGTATGTTAGTCAGATGCTGCCACGTTGGACAGCCAAATAAAATCTTAAATTATATTCAAATGTGTTCTTGCTCTAAACATCCCAATCAAAGTTGAGAATGTTGACATAATATTGTCTCCAAGACAACATACTGCCAATGTTCAAAATGTGGTCAACAGAAACATGCAACTTCCATATGGCCAACATTAGAAATCTTATTTCCATGTATAGGAGTTGCATGTTTCTGTTGACCACATTTTGAACATTGGCAGTATGTTGTCTTGGAGACAATATTATGTCAACATTCTCAACTTTGATTGGGATGTTTAGAGCAAGAACACATTTGAATATAATTTAAGATTTTATTTGGCTGTCCAACGTGGCAGCATCTGACTAACATACAGTAATCATTTTGAATGTTATTCCCCATGTCTGATGCATGGTTTCTTTGCCAGCATTGAAAGACCATTCCGTCAGTTGTCAAAATTATCTCTACATGTTGCTCTGGCTAACATGGGAAAATGTCGTCAGTGTCTTGCTTTTTCAACTGGTCTTATACCCTACCGTCTGGGTACGAGGCCACTTTCCGTATACTGTCTCGGCCGTAGCACTCCTTGCCGCTGTGGAATGACCCGAAGAAACACTTGAGGTCGTCTTGCTTCGAGTCTGGGAGAAGGGACCACCACGAAGAGACAACAGTGTACAACGAGGGATATTGCGTATTGGTACAGCGATGATAGCAACAGTTTCCATGTCCAAGCCTCTACATAATGTCAACGATCTCTTTTAGCCTTACTTCATCCAAAATCTCGAAGCCAGTTGTCGGCAAAACCTAAGCTTAGATTGAGCGGGAAACAGACCCTGAAGGTCGTATGACGTACCTGAGCGAGCTGTACGTTATGGTGATCGAGCTTCTCCTCCATGACCTGCTTCAGCACTCGAAGCACAAGTATTTGCGCCTCCTGCAGTGTCATTTGCTACAAGTTCCGGTCAGAATATGGATTTTTCCCATCAAGAGGGCGACGTACCTTGTGCCACTTGTCCTGCAATTCACTCTGCGCCGCCTCCGAACCCGACCCGATCGCCTTCGCATCATACCGGACAAACGTACCAGAGGGGTCGGTGTGGAACCTGCCCCGGGTTTCCAATCAGCACCAATCTCTCGCAAAAGAGCATCCCTCGGACTCACAGTTGTGGCCCGAGCTCGTCGATCCCCGCAATCAAGAGCGCAACCCCAAACGGCCGACTCATCATCGCGTCCTCGTCGTGCACGCTCTCCCCAAACCGCAGCGCGAGGTCGCACACTGCCTGCGTGACGCTCTCGACCTTGATGCGCTCGTCGTACGTGAACGCGTGGTTCTGGGACGTCACCCGGGCGTGGTCGATCATGGTGCGGGCGTCGGCGGTGAGGCCGGACATGGCGCAGCCGAGGTGGCGGTCGATCTCCATGATCTTCTCGATGGAGGAGGACTCGAGGAGGGGGGACTGGACGCGCTTCTCGACGCCGAGGACGACGCCCTCGGGTGTGCGGACGCCGACGGTCGTGGACCCGAGCTGGGGGAGGGCGGGGTGTGAGCCAACCTGATTGGGAATCATTCGCGGCGCATAGAGTCACCTTGATGGCCTCGATGGCATATTCGACTGTGGAGCGTTTGAGCGAGTGCTTCAGCAAGAAGAACGAGGGAACATCATACCCTGGAAGAGACGTCCTTCTGGGGAGAAGGTGTTTACACCACGATCTTGCCGGGTGTCAGATACGTTGGAACGACAATTCGACTACAATAGTGCATACCGTATTCTGAGCGGGTCAAGAACATTTCGAGGAGAACAGCGGTTGTAAAGGAGGACGAGGAGGTGCAGGAAGCAGCACTCGGGTCAGAGGAGAACGCGTAATGTCTTTGGCGCTGAACGCGCGTCGCGTCCATCGCGTGACGCATCCGTGACATCGCGTCACAAATCCTTGGAGGCCAGTCCCGGTCCGGGAAACAGACCTGAGCGGGCCGAAGATAATCGCTTGCTCTATGCGCGCCTAGATCAGCTTAAACTCGAACCACGTCCAACACATCCTCTTGCTCATATATTCTCTAGACAATCCGCTCTTTTACCATGGTACGGAACAACGTATTGCACACTTATCTATGTGGTTTCTGATTTCGGGGGGACAGGCCCACTGGGAAATCCGTCTCTCATCCTCGCGCGGCGTGGTGTACTACTACAACCACGACACCAAGGAGTCTGTCTGGGACCCTCCCGCAGACCTCACTCCGGAGCAGATCAAGGCTCTCCCGGGCGCACAGTATCTCAATCGCCCTCCCCAAGTCCGCGCCAGCCACCTTCTCGTCAAGCACAAAGGGAGCCGGCGGCCGAGCAGCTGGAAGGAGGTACGCCCCACATTCCCCTCATGCTTCTTGCCGCACCTCGACGTTTGTGTGTCTGCAGCCGAACATCACTCGCACCAAGGATGAGGCCATCAAAATCTTGACCGGCTACCGCGACGAGATTGGCTTCTCCGCGCAGAAGTTCGCCGAGCTCGCCAGCCTCCACAGCGACTGCAGCTCGCACTCCAACGGCGGCGATCTTGGCTTCTTCAAGCCGGTACGTTCTGATCTTTATTTTCGAGCGCGTCCGGATTCCCCGTGTTGATGCGTGCACCATGGACTGCAGGGCCAGATGCAGAAGCCCTTTGAGGATGCGACGTACGCGCTCGAGGTCAACGAGATTAGTGACATCATTTCCACCGACAGCGGGGTTCACATCATCCTCCGCACGGCATGAGACAAGGCTGGGGAAACTTGTAAGCTAAGCTAAGAAGTCTGCTGTGTACTCTTTGTAACATTTCCAGATGACGAATGCGTCGAATGCGCTGTTATATCATATAGCTGCAATGAACTGTGTGCTCCTCGCTGCAAGTTGGCAAACATGGTTTTGCAGGTATTTGTCCTACCCTACTTCGAGCCATAGGTCAAGCCCCGTCAGAACCCCTACCATTCTCAGCCATTTGGGGCCAATGCGAGCAAATGGAATCTTTCGCCTCCCATTTGCGACGCTCAGAAGGTCTATTCTCGGATAACTACTTCCGGCGCTTGACGTGTCATATGTCGAAAACTGTCTGTGATTTAACCAGAGGTTCATAATCTCATATGTTGTACTTCTTCACATGTCAAACTTTGTCCATGATTCCAAACCCACCGTTTCCATTTTGTGCTTTCTCTCGATTCTGCCCCCGACTGGCCGCCTATGACGCCATCGACATCCCCGACATATTTAAGACAGGCAAACATAGCCCGAGTCCGTCCTCTCATCTCTTTCTTTCTTTCCCCCACCTCTTTGCCTCCTCTGCGCTACACCCTCCCCTCAGAATCTCCTGCGAAGTATGCCACTCCCCGATTATGCCCGTGCCCGGAGTGATAAAGTACATGATGTATCCATTTAGGTAAGTGCATTGGTAGTCCTCTCGGGAGGTACTCAACTTATAGTGAGTTATACGATGTAGGATTTCGCTACAGCTATACAAAAACAGCATGGTATGTCTCTGTGTATCCTAGGCTACAGTGTGTTTACTTTCGGTGCTCAATTGTATCCCAGATTTTGCAGCCCACTGTCCCAGGCTCTCAAGATCTCACCGGTGTCCCGGCTCTTTCGAACGTGAATCGGAGAAATGCAGCATGGCGACATCATAACATGGTATGCCCCCCGGTACTGACTCCGAACTTAAGCTGACTCGCCTCTCTATTCGAACCTGAACTTGAACCTCCACCATCCCTACTCACACCGTCACGACAGTCGTGCTCATATACCTCGGTAAGTCAGTGTTGATAATTTAGAGAATGCTGCTATCTTGTTATTAATTTCGCTTTTAAGGTCCTTCCGAACCCACTCCTTACAGACCACTGTTGGCATGGAGGAACCCTTTCAACTGAGTCCTCGGTCGCCCTCTCTTGATCTCGACGTCCTCGACACCATCTTCGCGTTCTTGACAGACTATTCCGATCTTTCATCACTATCACTCACATGTTCTACTCTGCATCCTCTCGCTATCCGAAGCCTGCTCAGGAATCGCCCCGTCCTTCTGAAGAACACCGATACCACCTTCAAGTTTCACGACTTCATTTTCGCAGATCCTCTGAGCCGACTACAGCAGGTCACCGCGCTGAAAATCGACATCGCCTATAACGAGACTCATCCTCCGTGCAGCGAGCGCGCCATCGAGTCCCTCCTCGCGATTCTGGAGCACGCCCCTTCCCTCACATCGCTCTACCTCGTTTCCGACCAGAAGCCGGGATATCTCGATGACCCCAGGATATCTGCAACCATCGGCTCGCTCGCTACCTTGCGCGAACTGACTGTCTCCGGCCAGATGAAGGCAGACTTTATCGGGGCAGTGTGCGCCCCCCTCACAAAACTTGCGCTCCGGTCCATACATCCCACAGACCGTTCCAAGTGGACCCCAGGGTCCCTCAGCGCCGCCCTCTCCCGCTTCGCGCCCTCCCTGGAGAGCCTCTCAATCTTGAATTCACATGTACGGCTAGCCGGGACTCTCCCCGCTTCCCGGTCTCCCGCCACCCATTTCCATGCCCTGCGCTCTCTCACACTGCACCGTCCCGAGTGTCCCCCCGACCTCGCCCTCCTCCTATCGCTCTTTCCCAACCTCGACGGCACGTTCCACCTCACCAGCTTCGGCTACGACGACCCCGACGCGGACCCCGACGACGACGACTGGCACTCCTCCGCCTCCCCGTCGATCCCACCCTTCCTCCACGCCGCCCGCGAGCACAACACCCTCGCGCAGGACACCCAGCGCACCTGGCCCCGCGGCCTCGCGCGACTCATCTGCGACGCCGAGACGCTCTTCGTCCTCAACCTCCGCGGCCCCGTCCGCCTCACCGTCCTCCCCGTGTGCGCCGCCGACGAGGACCGCGCGCCCTTCCTCGCCGCCGCCCTGCGCGCGCACCCGCCCGCGCGGCTCAGCCTCCAGTTGGTGCTCGGGCCCGTGGGCGTGTCGGGCGCGGAGTACGAGGGGCTCGTCCCCCGAGAAGCCGCCGTGGGGCTGACGCACCTGACGGTGGGGTTCAAGTACGAGTATACGCGCTGTGGGGACCGGGGACCTGTCTACCCGATGCCGTGGGGCGAGCTCTGGGTGAGTGCCTCCTGGTCAGCGTGGTAGCACCCACCGACGAGTGTAAGGAGCTGACGGATGGCATTCTACATACATAGTCCTATTCGATCCTCCCGGCTCTCCAACACGACCTGCGCGCGCTGACGCACCTGCGGCTCGTCTTCCACTGCGAGGCGTGGTCGCCGCCCGAGCCCGCTCCCGCTCCCGCCTCCGACACCGATCCCAGGCGGTCGCACACGATCTTGCAGGGGGGGCTGCTCGCGGAGCTGCGCCCCGCGGCGTTCGACTTCGCCAAGGTCGCGGCCGCGCTCGTCCACGACCTCCCGGCGCTGCGGTACTGCTTCCTGACGGTCGGCGCGTGGGTGGGCGAGGGGTGTCCGCACGTCCTCGTCGAGCGCTGGTCCGCGTCGCGGGCGTGGCGGGTCGTCCACGATACTGGTACTGGTGTGGATGACGCGGAACAGTCGGACCCTTCGAATTCTGATGGGACGTGCTGCGGGGGGAGGGAGCTCGTGGAGCTGCACCGCGACGTCGCGGAGGCGATTATCGCGCGGGGGGATCTCGTCGTGTTTATGGACGAAGGGGTTAGTTTGTTCTATCAACAACGTTAATATTTCCTGCGATGTGGAGTTGCGCTGACCAGGTGCTCGTGTGTTTTTAGAACCATCATGGGCATCGGGACCGTTCGGACCCGTTCGGAGGCATGCACGGATAGCGGGTTTTTGTGGTTATCCTTCCTGGGTATCCTTCCTGGGGACTCAGCGGGCTTCGAGCCTGAACCTCTCTCTACTACTTACTGTTGCGACATCCCGAGGGTCCTGAAGCAGGGGGAGAGCACTGATTGGCGATTAGAAAATTTCTAAGACTGTTTTCAAAGTACAACTTACTCATCTGTATCATGAGCAAGGCTTCAGCTTCAATAAGGAGGCCACGTTCAAGCATCGCTTTATGTTTCCGTAGTATTTCCAGCGACCCCACCAAGTAAGGGAGGTCGACCACCAAGTAAACCCCAAGCTCGCCGGCAACGCCCTACATCGGCGCCTATCGCGATTACTTTAGTCGTGGCACAGCCGCCCACGGTCAGCTTATTCTCGGCCATGGTCTTTTCCAATTCCTCGCTCGACGTCATACAACAACACTGGTCCTCCCAGTCCCCGTCCACCCGCACATGGACCCTCTCCGTCGCCCTCGTCGCCCTCACCGGTCTGGTGTGGTCGCTTGCCAGACGATCGCTCCGAGGCAAGTTAGGGGCGATCGTAGTAGTAGGGAACGGGAAGACTCCCGCCTGCCCACCAGAGCTGCTGAAGGATGACCAGGACCTGTCGGCGCCGAAGGGTGGGAGCGGCAGCGGTGCAGGCGTCGTGAACGGATTTGCGCTGGACCGCGAGATGTCGGTCCCGTTCGACGTGGGCGACGTCAGGGTCTCCAAGATCCTCGTCCACCCAATCAAGGTGGGTCCAGGGATCCGGTGCACTATATGACATTGCTTTGGATGTGACAGCTGACCGTGGTGCACTTGCAGAGTTGTCGGGGAACGTCTGTGCAGGCTTCGCGATACACCCCAGAGGGCCTTGAAGTATGTGCCTGTCTCTACTCGTCTGTTCGACGCGTCCGCGTGGCTACAGTGGACTCCCTCTGAACCCATAACGCTAAATCCCGGCGCGTTCCCTCACGCGGGGTCGGCGGATCTCAGTTCTTCTACCATATCATAGGTAATTCGTCTGGCTGCATAAATCCCTCTATGCGCCCAGACCTAACCCGTCGAGACATACTTTATGGGCTAAGCGCCGTTATGGGATAAGGTAAGAGGGAGTCGACTGTATTATGCCAGTGGACAGGGGATTCGGAGGCGTGAGGTCGAACCCCTGCCAGCCTGAGTGGCAGGCGCGCTCGATTCACAACTTGAGCTTGATGTCGTGACTAATATGGTCTTTCTCCATCCAGAATGATAGAAAGTGGTGCATCATCGAACAAGAGTCGCACGCAGTAATCACCGCTCGAGAAGTCGCAAAGGTGGGCATTACGGGCATAGCGCGCCAGACCTTCCTGCTAAAGTGCCTTCAACAGATGGTGCTTATCACGCCTCGCATAGAGCCCGACTCAGCGTCGCCCTACGGCGGGCGGTTAGTCGTGTCCTTCCCAGAAGACTCAGGCTGCGAGACGTTCTCCGTCCCTCTGAACCCCACCCCGGATATCCTCGCCACCTGGCCCATGTACGTCATCTCCCGGCGTCCTCCCCGAGTGTACACTCGATTGTTCCAGTTCGATTAGCGCCCCCGGCCAACCTAACTAAAGAATAAGTGCATGGAAAGGTTGGAGAGGGGCTAATGATACCATCGCGGCTGTTTCGGAGACCGCGCGGCGGTGTGAGTGACATGAGGAGCTTTGGAAGTCCTAGTACAGGGGGACTTCAGCAGCTTCTCTTTACATCACGATTGGAAAACGCAGATAATGGTACACTGGCAGAAAGCTGGGTCTGCATCCTTGTCACATCATGATTCCGTTTCAGCCTTCAACGCGTGACCCGCGCGAATGTCTCTACCAGTTGTATCTCTGTCCAAAGGTCTGGGGCAAGGTCGAACTGGAGCAATCGACTGTCCTCTCGTCCCCCCCTCCCCACGTCTACAATGTTGACTCAGTACGGTCCCTCCCCAGCATCGACGAGTGCATCATGTTCAAGATCATGCACGTCCAAGGCTACGTCTGCTCCTCCCTCCCCGACCCCAGCCCGGCAGCTCGACCGCGAGCGCTGGCGCGGGGGCGACGTCAAGATCGAGCGGTGAGTGCTGTGACCCATGCCATGGTATTGGGACCGATCACTGAGCGCGCGGCGGAGGGACAGGTTCCGCCCAAACATCGTGTTCAAGGGCTCCGGGGTGCCGTTCGCGGAGGACATGTGGCGGCAGGTCGTCATCCACCCGTCTAAGGCCGACCCCTCGCCCGAAGACGCTCTCGAGGAATCGGAGTCGCGCACGTTCACGTTGGTGTCGAAGTGCGCGCGATGTCTTGTGCGTCTTTCCACGTTCGCCATCCCTTGATTGCCGCAAGGCCTGCGATAAGCTGACGTGGGTGTGATGGGTTAGCTCCCGAACGTCGACACCGTGAGCGGGGTGCGAGACGCGGCTGTCCCGTACAAGGTGCTGTTGAAGTTCCGCCGGAATAAGGATCCTGGGCGGATGAGTAAACCGTGCTTTGGGTGCAATGCTGTCGTCGACGGAGAGGGTGTTGTAAAGGTTGGAGATAGGGTAGTAGTGAAGGAGTGGGCGAGTGGGATTGGGGTTTAGACCAAGTGTAGACACTAGTGCATAGACATATCGTAGGGAGTGCGGTTAACTCGCGCGGCGTGTCTGTTGACGACCTTCGGCCGTTGTCAATGCAGAGCAGAGCTTGGCATGTATGCTCCTCTTGACAAGAGCGAGAGCGAGTGGATAAATAAAAAACACATGGCTCAGCCCGGCATTTTAGCTCTCTGTCGGGGAGTCGAACCCCGCTTTCGCGCGATCAGCTAAATGCATGACAGGCGCGTGTACTAGCCGATATACTAACAGAGATAATTTCTTATCATCAAGTATATTATCTGCTGCTTATCCAGGACCTTACCCGCAATGAGCTCATACTGACGCCTCAGTCACTTCCTCCAGGTCTCACTACCGCTCGACCTCCTGCGAGCCTGAGTCGGTTTCTTATGCGGGTCCCACTGCGTCCTCTCGTCTCCCTGCCCCGCTCTGCCCCAACCTGCACTGTCTTTGCGTTTCTTGCAACACGGAGTCTACAGATCTCGCTCCGTCTCCAACAGCCCCCGGCATACCAAACCATTCGCACAATGAGCGGCATCAACACCCACCCGTCTCTCTCTCCCGTCTCCACCTCTAGTGAGCCCGCTTCTCACCGCTCCCTCCCCTCCCCGCCCGAGTATGAGCTCACGCCGGGATACTACGCTGTCGGCAGACGCGCCTGCTGCAGTGGGCCCCTACAACCAGGCGATCAAGGTTGGGGACCTGCTGTTCTGCTCGGGTTCCCTTGGGTTGGACCCGTCTACCGGAAAGCTGGTCAGTGCTCCCTCCTTGAAGTACCTTCAAATCAGGAACGAGCGTTGTGCTCATGTATGCGCGCAAGGTCGAGGGCGGCGTGGAGGCGCAGGCGAAGAAGGCCCTGCAGAACCTCAAGGCGGTCGTCGAGGCCGGCGGGGGAGAGCTCGGCAAGGTCGTCAAGACCACCGTACGTCCCCCTCCCTTCCTCTTCCTCATCATCTTCTTCAGCATCCCGCACACGGGGCGTTGTTTGGGGAAGGCGGCGGACGCTGAGCGCGGGGTGCTTGCAGGTCTTCCTGCACAACATGGACGACTTTAAGGCCGTGAACGCGATCTACGCCGAGTTCTTCGGGAACCACAAGCCCGCGCGGTCTGCGGTCCAGGTCGCGCGCCTCCCCCTCGACGCGCTCTTCGAGATCGAGGCTATCGTCAGGTCAGTGCTCAGTGCTCAGCTGCCTTCGCACCTATCATATCGTAGGGTCGGCATGCTTATAGAGCCTAGTCTTTCGGCGTGATCAATGACAACTTGAACGGATTCGATCAAAACCAACTCGAAGCCTCGCGGGAAGTCGAAGTCACATTTGTAGGAATAGTCATAGAGGATCCGGGAACCAAGGTCAATCGTCGTCATGCTCTCTCACATGCTGTGCTGCGATGTCCAATAGCCATCATGGAATTTGTCCTTGTATACATACGTTCGCATGCCCGAGGTCCTCTCCCGGTCGCCGAGGTCGAGGGGAATGCTCTCCTCCCAAGTTCTCCTCCAAAATAGACTTCGTCTGTGCTGTCGGTCAACCGGTCATCGACACTAGGACGTGTCTCCTCCAGGCAAATGGCAGACGACCTCCCTGCGCAGAGGGAGGACGGTACTCCGGGACGCAGCGAGACCTGTTCTTCGCATTTCGCGCGGATACCTGCATGCTAGTAACGCTCTACGAGATAAGACATAGCACAGCGCGCGCCCAACCCTCGGTCTCCTTCCATCCTCGCCGTCCACTACACATGGTGCGGTTGCGACCGTGGCGTCTCCAAATCGCGCGCAGTCTGCTGGGTATGGTCATTCCTTCATCCATCTCATGTCGGGCGCGGTGCCCACTTGTGCGTACTCAGTGCCCAACTTTCTGCACCGCCACCGTTTTAAGGTGCCGCTTCCGACTAACCATTGGCAAGCTACCCTCCCGGGCCCTAGGGCCTTGCCCTTGTAGTTGTTATTTCTCTGCCCTTCCGTTGAACGCTGTACTTACGATGGCGACGATGGGGCGTGAATCCCAGTGGATTCGGACAGTCGACCCACTTCATATCCGGATTCCATCCCTCAGGCAAGGAACTAAGTCTGTCAATGGATCATCATCGTCCACTGCAAGGCGTCGGTGCGCCGCTCTGGCTCGGAGCGGGAGACGGACTCGGACAGAGGCTCGGACATTTCTAATCGCATCGCATCGATGTAGATGCGTACATGTCGTAAGTACATAAAATCATTTGGCTCATCGTAATTTCATGAACATGAAAATGAAGAGGTCCGAGTCGTCAAGCTGAGGTTGCCGTGCCAGTGGCGTGCCAATGCAACAAGCAATGGGCCCGCGCACGGACTGCCAGCGGGCCTTCGAAGTTCAAATTCAGCGCGGCACCGACTTTCCATCGGAATGTTCGGTACTGTTGTCGAAGCTTGAGGCCGGGAGGTCCCCACGGAAAAGGCGAGGGTGGCGCGCGATCTGCGGACATGCATACCCGTGGAGACGAAAGGGAGGAAGTGAAAAACAAAGCAAAACTGAGACCGAGAGTAGTACTCACGAACGACCGCACGCGTTTCCCGTACACGTACATCGGGATGGACGTCAGCCAGCACGCCGCCTGGCACGCGCCGAGGACGAGGAGGGAGGGCCCCGGGCCGACACCCGCGCGGAGGATGAGGCCGTTGGCGAAGAACGTCGTGCCGTAGAGGACGAAGCTCCGGACGGAGTCCGCGATGGACAGGACGTGGAGCGCGTTGGGGCCGTGCGCAAAGTTGAGTGAGTGATAGGAGTCTAGTAGATGTTTTGGTTTCTTCGTACGAAGAATGCGGACATAAGGTACACAATCCAATGCCCGAACTTGACGGCGACGGTGTTCTGCAATAGCCTGTGCATGGGGAGAGCTCTATCAAGCACACCGAAAGCTCAAGGGATGGATGAAGAGCGGGCTGACGTACAAGGCAGCCCCGACCCCAGGCAAGCCAGTGGTGAAGGAAGATGAGATTTCGTCGACAAACACATTGGATTCCTGGCCAGCAGCAGGTACCCGGGGCTAGCGAGGGGGAGCAGTGCACCTGCCAGAATAGTCATGAAGATTCTAGGAGGCCCAATAGAGCAGGGAGCCGATTAGAGCCTGCGGCCGTAACATCATACTAGAGGAGCTTGGACGATGGAACACACTTGCAGCGTCCAGAAGCAAGGCCCTTCTTCCACCTCGGCCAGTTCAAGCTGGTAGAGACCGTGACGGAGCGGGTAAACAATCAAGTCTCATAATTACGAATGCATAGACGAACGGATCGCGAGGGTCGTCCGCAGGCTGAGGGATGTGGGAATGCTTGCCGGTCCCGCACTTCAGTTCCTGTGAATTATCCATCGTCATCGGGAGTCCGCGTGCACGGTCAGACAGAAGTCCGGTCCCCGGAACATTATCGAGCTTGTGGTCGTCTGCGTCCCCAGAATCAGGTGGTCAGCCCAGATCCTCAAGGAAGACGAACAATATAGATGACACGCACCAAGAATACCGAAAGCCATGGCGCTCAGAGAGACCGAAAATGGGACTGGACGAGCAGATCCCGGAGGCGCAAATGTGCTGGCATCGTGCTATATAACCGTGACGCCGCCCGAAATTTCATGGGTAGGAGGGTTACGACAGGTCAGAAGACTGGTGGCCAATCGATCGTGTCTTGTCCCGAACTGTGAAAGAGAACTTGAGGCACGCTGCGCGAGAAACACGGGATGGGTAGTGGCAATAAGGTCTGCAATAAAGATGCAAGTGAAGTTAGAAGGATAGGAGGACGAGGGTATGCTCACGACGTACTGGGGAACTTGGATTTTCTTAATTTTCGCTTCAGGACTCGTGGAAGAGGTAAGCTCGCACCGACTCGGACTCACTGCACTCGTGAACGTGGCTCTTGTGACGTAGCACCCAGGTCATGACGGTAGGCGTGGAAACTCTCGATGGCGACAGAATGTCCGACTCCCGGAGACAGGCCTGCTGTGTGGTCTTGTCCAAGGGATCTTTGTTGTGCTGTCAGGCACTACGTCTGGAACAGCGCACAGAGGCTCCCATACCGCCAAAGCTGTGTACTGATAGCCAATCTAGACTTTCCATTTGCGTCCGTCGTGAACGGCCGTCTCAACAGAAATTTCCAAACCCATCAACTCAAAATGAGATGTCTGAATGATAGGACCATATAGTGAGTAAGCATATCCGTACAAGACGAATCCTTCAAGGCTCAAGCTTTCTCGTAGCCTCGACGGAACCTATACCGGTTTCAAGTTTAATTGGTCCTCCAGACCCACAATTATGAGCTCTACAACTTAGGGCCGCACCATGTCCTCGAATTAGTTTAGCTGCAAAGCATGGCTGCATGTCGGTCCTATTTATGCAGTGCCCCAAATGATTCGCGGAAACCCCGGCCGCGGGGAAGCCAAATTCAAGCACGCTCTCCCGCATCTGCAAGAGCATCCGCCATGACCGCAGTCTCGACCCAACTAGCAACCGTCGCGTTTCCTGCGAATTATCCTCCAGCGCTCTCGCACATCATCACATCATCAGTACTCAGTACTCACCTCCTGCGCGCTGGGACGCAAGTCCTCGACGGTTACGGCATCACCTTCCCACACCCGCTCGGTGTGCTCGGTGGCCAGTGCTCCGGTTCGCCAGGCCCGGCACACAAAGCCCCCCCGCCACCGGACCCAATTCGCAGCTCGCCTGATTGTGTAACCATCGAGGCCTGACACGGATGACAGGTCCTGCCCTCGTCGCCCGGCTTCTGCAAGTCCGTCGTCAAGCATCCTCGAAGGGCGCGCACGCGGAAAACGAAAAGCGACCGACCAGAGCCCAACCCTTCCACGCCAGCCAATCCCGTGCAATGCCGCCGCGGAAATACGTACGGGCTCCCACTCCTCAGGGTGCCCGGAAAGATCAGTGTTCGGTGAAGCCGTATCGCACCTTCACCAGCCTGGCGGTATAAAGCAGCGCAGGCGATGGGGGTGCTTATCGCCCGTCCCTGTCCTCGGTCCCGGTTTTTGTCCGCCACTTCGTCTCTTCGTCTTCGTCTTGCAACTCCAGCCCGGTGCTGTACCTTTCGCTTCACAGTCCCGCCCCGACATTCAACGACTCCTGCACAAGATGCGCGCCGGTTTCTTCGCTGCTCTCTTCCTTTCGGGCTTCGCTGCTGTGCAGGCTGCACCACCTGCTGTCCAGCAACGGGATAGTGAGTAAGGGCATCGGAGGAGACTCCGGGACAACACTCATCACGGCGCCTCTTCCTCTCCTCTCAGTTGTGGACAACATTGCATCGGCGGCGGATGACCTGTTTTCAATCAACCGTGCGATATATTCATCGTTGAGCCTACCACCAGATACTGAGAGGAATTTTTAGTCGAGTCCATCCTGAGCGAAGCGACGCCAGTAGGTTCGTGAATGCATAGCCAGCAATTGCATAGAAACGAGAGGCATTGTCTAACGGTCCGCCACTAGTCGCATCCGTCTTCCAGGAGGCAACATCGCTTAGTGAGTAACCACTACTTCTTCAAATACGGAGATCGACCGACATACCGGACATTCTCTCCAGTCGGGAGTGTGATCGCTTCGGATACCGGTGAGTGGTTCATCGCGTCTTGATCCACCGAGCCCGAAAACCAACGCGAATGGTTCGTTCGCGCGCCACAGCCCTGGTTGCAGAAGGTGCGGCGTTAAGCATATCTTCACTGCCCCCAAAACTCACATTCGCATAGCCACAAGCCTCTTCGGCGAGGCTACCAGCTTCCTCGGCCCAGCTGCGACCGGCATCATCAACGACGTGCACGAAGTCGTCACCTCCAACGCGTACGTCCCATTCGCTGCCACCCCCTGTGGTTTTACATCCTGATAGGCCGCACACAGAGCATCACAAGACTCCGTCGCACGGCCACTCGCGATGGGCGCGGCTGCGGTCATAGGAAGCATGGTCCTGGGGGCATACGCTGTTCTATAGCCCTAGTCCTATCCTCAAGCTCGTCGGACCTCCGTCTTACTGTATCCGGACTTGCCACGGACAGTCGCTGTAGCATACACGCTCCTTCAGGACGCTTACTATTTAAGTAGAGCACCGAGGACACTTTTAGCTTCACACTTCCCGACGACGACATGATATGTATGTACTCACCGCAGCTCCTGTTGCTATGCATGACCACGTTGAGACATTGAACATTGACACCGCGAGGACGCTCACGCTGGACGCCGGGCAGTGCGGAAACGCATAAATAGTACATACATACATGGTTCCATCCGTCTCCGTCGAACATTCACACAAGCTGTCCATCCTACGCAATCAGACGGACAACTCGCGAGGTCTGACAGGCTCCGTTTTCACTCACCACCGAAAAGCAGAATTGACACCGCAGCCGGCCTGAATCCCTAGAATCGAGAGCCTGTAGGCCGGTCCCTCGATCTCGGAGGCGGCGGTGCCGGACTGCCCGGCATACTGCCCCTCGAGCCCTCGCTCGTCGACGGCGTCTGGCTCCGCAACGACGACTGGCTGGCCATGCGCGAGGGGGGCACAGGCAGCGGCGTCCGCATCCTTGACGTCGACGGCGATCTGCTCGGCGACGCCATCATCGGTGTCGGCACCACGAGCGCAGGCATCGCCGACGCGGGCGGCAAGGGGGACGGGATCGGGGGCAAGGGCGTGCGCGCACGCGAGGGCGGCTGCGGCATACTGAGCGGCGGCGGGGCGGGGGACCGGGACCGGACGGGGGTCGGGGAGGGCGTGTGGATGGGGTCGGGGACGCGCTCGGCGTGCGGACGGTAGTTCGGTGGGCGCGCGGGCGCGGGCTCCTTGGGCTTGTCGAGGAGGAGATTGTCGAGGAGGAAGCGGAAGTCGATGCCGTACTCCTCGAGGAGCTTCTTGCTCTGGACGTGCGTGATCTGGACGGCGTCGTCGATGGTGCGGGGCTCGACGTCTGAGCTGTAGACCTGTTTCCGAAACATCTGCGCGTACAGCTCAATCTGCTGCTTCGCCCACTCCACGAAGCCTGGTGATTGTCAGAGCGACGCCAAAGATGCATAATGAACGTTACTTACTGCTTGCGACTTCGTTCTCTTTGAAGCTGGCTAGGAACCAATCCGCGGTATGTTTGATGCCAGTGAACACTACTGTCGCCAAGTCCGCAATGTACGATCCGATGTGGCCTTCGAACGTGATCTTCCGCACGCATTTCTTGATGACGTCTGCCCTGGCAGCCAGGAACGTGCTCCTCGATGCAGCGCCCGCTTTCAGTCTCACCAACAGCGAGATAAGGCTGACCACAGTGCCCTTCTTGTTCGACGGCACCGACAAGCTCTGTAGGAGCGCCGCAGTCAGTGATGCCTTCAGCGGCGTAAGCTTCGTCCCGAGGGTGGGGATCGTCAGGAGCTTCGCTTCGCCTTCCTCGACGAGCGCCACCGCCGTCTCCCATTCGCGCAGCGCGATCGACACAGTAAGCTCGTCGGACCAGTCTCCGACCCAGCGTGCATTGCGCTCGGACTTCTCCTTCCCAGACGACCCCATATCGGCGCCTTTGCTCGCGAGGTCCGCCATCCACTCGGGCACCGGGGGCATCCCGGGCATCCCGTCCGCCCCCAACATCGACGTCCTCTGCAGTACGTTAGATCATGGCGGAGATGAGCGGGCAGTGGAGCGTTACGTACGTCTCCTCCGCCCATCCAGAGACTCTTCCGCCGCTGGTGCTCGCCCTCGCGTTCTTTCCGCTTCTTCGCAGCGAGCTCCTCGGCGACGTGCCGGAACTGTGAAAGCAGGCTTTTCTTGTCGGCCGCCATGTCCGTGCGGTAGACATGCGTCTCCTTTCCGTGCCTGATCTTGAAGACGTTGATCATGCCTGTGCACGCGTCCGCAATGAGCTATATGCGCCGCCGCAGTGGTCGAAAATAACATAAAACCGCGTACTCGGGGAATCCTTGGTGTCTAGCACGAGCATCTCGGTTAGCGGCCAACACTTCTCGGCGACCAGCTTGTCGCTCTCCGTATTGTTTCGTCGCTTGCGTTTCCGCGCGACAAGGACCGCGTCATCAAGGATGACGAAACGGACGGGGTGATCGACCTTGTACGTCGCCGTGTTGAGCGCGACGATGTTGTCGATCTCGGTCACGACGTGCCGCCCGGGAGTGGTGGGGACGAACTTGGACGAACCCTCGATCTGCATATGGAGGGTCTGCATTTGATTCGCGTACAGCACTCGGAGGTCCGCGATTGACGAGCGGACGTTCCTTCGCCGTTCTGCATCAGACATAAGTGCCAGAAGGAGGGATACAAATACAGAATAGAGTAGAGACGCACCCGAGACTGAGGCCGAGTCGTCGATGTGTAGAAGCGATGGCATGCCTTTCCATTCCGATAGGGCTTCCTTGAACTCGAGCATCTCGTTCTCGAGGGTGCTGACCTCCTTCGATACGAGCATGAACTCGGCGTAGCTTTACGAGTGGGTCAGAACACAACGGATAAAATCGAGACAATTCTCCGTACTTCTTGAACACATTTCGCTGTAGGTCCACAGCGACGTCGTCCTTCTGCGCCTGGAGTCCAGACTGCAGCGTCCTCAGCTCCGACTCGGTCGAGTTCGCCAACTTCAACTTGATGTCTGGTCGATCACAACCAGCATTAATCCCCCGGACCTCCCATGCACACAGACCTGCAGCAAATTCAAGGAACACGTACACGCATCGGGGTCGAAGTCGTCCTTGTCTAGCAGCTTCAGCTCCTCCTCCTTAAGGTCCTCCCTCGGCTCCTCCACATACGACCCCGGCTCATCCACCAGCCCACCACCCTCGTTGTGCGGTCCCGCACGCAAGCTGGCGGACAACATCGGCACGTCTGGAATGCCCGTCAGATCCGTTGGGAGCGAAATGTCTGCATAGCGCATCGACATGCGCTTCTTCATCTTCTCCCCGACGCGGGTCGCACGCCGCTCTGCGTCCCGGGCGGCGGGGTTGGGTTGCCTAATCGTGTTCTGGCGGGGCTGCTGGGCCTTCGCCCGAGATTCTGAAGGCTTGCGGGACCGGAGGGATTGCATCCCGAGGGGAGGTGCAAATGGGTTCATGTTGAGGGTCTTTTCAGAGTGAACAATGAATTCAACGGGCAGCGGCGATACAGCGAGGTCTGCAAGGTGCGTGAATATAAACCAAAGGCTACTTAGGAGTATGAGGAAAACAAGGAGGGCGAGCAGGACCAGGAAGATGAGGAGGAAGAGGAGGAGGAGGAGGAGGAGGAGGAGGAGGAAAGGGCGAAGGTCGGTTTCAGAGCCGAGGCTATAACTATAACCCTAACCCGCGGTTGCACCGGTAAATAACTTCTCCCGACTAAGTACTTACTTCCGACTACTTACCTCCACCATTACAGTCCCGTCTTTGCTTCATCCTCCATGTCCTCATCCGCCCTGAACGGCTCACGAAACGGAGACTCAACCCAGCCATCTCTTATTATTTCTCTGAAGGTGAGTCCAAATCTAAGGGCCGACGAATGGCAGAGCTCCTTCAAGTTGAACGATTTCACACAACAAATAGCGTGGAGGAGCCCCTACTACATAAGTACCTCGACATGTTATTGAGTACTCTCGAGGCGAAGCAGGCAAACGGTTCATTAGAATTAGAAGTAGAGCGGTTGACGTTAGGGTCGCCATGAAGACCCAGACGGACTTGAATCGAAAGACGAATTCTATTTTATGATAAGTATCGTACCCGGTAGGTTGTGACCTCAGTGGCATCAAGCTGCCCTCGGACGCGCGCGAAGGCGCATAACGCCATACTATCAACCAGAATGAAATGAGCCCAACGAAGCAATTGTTCATCCCTGAAGATTCTCCCCCCTCGGATTCTCTCAGTGCTTGGTCGCTAGCGAGTATGTATCGATATCATTCGGATATGAGACTTTGAATAATCTAGATCAGGCTAGCACTTGACCATGCTCCATCAGGGTGTGAAGGCCACGAGGCAGCCTGTAGCCCCCAATGGCCCACATCTGGAAGAATTTTGCCTCCAGAGACTATCCAGATCTTGGTTCAAACTTCTGTGACCCAACATACGAGACTCACACAAGCTGCTGGAGGTAAGTAACTAGGTTTCGATTCTCTCCGTCTGCGAATGTACATTGATATGTTTCGCCAACCACGTAGTACGCCAGAACCAGTATCTCGCTCGCACGATCATGGAGATCGATTCCCTGGCGGGGCTGTCGACCTTCAGGCCCACCCCAGCACTCGGCGTCACCTATCTTTTGGACGCGGAAGACGAGGATGTAAAGATCATACTACCTGTACCAATACCAATACCGCCCGTCGATGACCCGAACGACGAAGACTACGATCCCAGCGCGGATCAGGATATCGAAGAGGATGAGCTCGAGGACGACGATCCTGAGGAACTTGACGGCCCTCCGTATCCCACCCCGTCGAGCATCGTCCGCGGCAAACGGAAGGCGACGGAGATTTACGTTGTTGACGACGACGAGTCGGAGCGGCGCCAGTCTGACCGGCTGCGCAGGAAGAAGAGGGCACGATGTGGGTGATCTCTATTAGATCTGTGTGTGCACAGGTGGTGTGTCCTGTAGCAGACGCCTGAGGTCTCGACCTTCTCTCTTGTTTAGTGGGGCGGAGCAGGAAGGAGCCGGAGTACATCTCTATATCGTCAGACTCTGAAGATGACGAGGACGAAATTATGGAAATCCCGAAGCCAGCGCCCCCGGCCCGGGAGAAGAAAGTCAAATTTGAACGCGGAGAAGACCCTCCGGCCAAACCGCGGGTTGCCAGTGCTGCATCGAAGGAGGAAAGTGAACAAGATCCGGACGAAAGTTCAGGTAAAGTCCGCTCCGTTCCTCCAAACCTAAAGTTGCATTACAGCTGACGGCAAAGTGGCGATCTTCAGCGTCCCCAGATCAAACTCCGGAAGCCGAGACGGGCTCGGTAGAGAGGGTGCGTCCAAAGGTACGCCTCTCAACTATTCGTCTTCACCTCTCTCTCCGCACTACTCTATCTGAGCGACCATGCACAGGCCCCGAACTGGCTCGAGTTACAGCTCACAAGGACCCGGAAACGGCACCCCAGCGCAAAACTCGAAATAAACTACCACTATTCGATCGAGGGCGACGTCTGGAAGGTCGAGTGCAATACATGCCCCAGGGTGCGTGCGGCTCGCGCAATCTTTCCCCTCCCCTTCGCTTCTCAGGAGCGTTCTGTTCCAGTTCGTTCGCGTGCTGAGATATAACATCAACATCTGATTCTGACCACGAGATCTCGCTCCTCTGTTCCTCAGACATGCGCCGTCGGCCCCGGCCAAAGCCTGGGGTACCTGAACAAGCATCTCGGCGGTTGGGCACACCAAGTCGCCATAGGCAATTGCAAAATCCCCGCGCCTCGTGCTGCGCCATCTAAATCCAACGATGCTCAAAAGGGAAAAGCGAAGGCAGTCCCTGAGGCAGCCTCGCGCCAGGATCTCCCTCAGGTTCAACGACATCGACCCGCTGCTGGATCTGGCCGATACCATTCGCCGGCACAACCCGCAACACCCCCCAGACATGGACGTGGACCCGGGCGCGAGAAGGAGACGGGCCCGGGCCCGGGGCAGAACGGCGAGGACGGGGACGGGGACGATGTGGAGCGGTTCCTCGACCAGCTCGGGCTGTCCGTGGCCCTCGCGCCGAAGCTGCGCTCGTTCGGGTTTGCGGACGACAAGCGGATGAGCCTGATGGGACGGCTCTCGGACGAGAGTCTGGGGCTGCTCATGGAGCACCTGAGGAAGGAGGGCGTGGACCTCGTGGCGGCCATCATGGTGCGCGAAGGGCTGAAGCGGCGTGCGGGAACCCTCTGATATTTCTTGGGGCGGAAATCTTCAATAGGAGCGTTAACGTTGATCATATGTATTTGTATTATATCTTGCATGGACTGTGTGTACTATCCCCCCGTGAGCATCCTCGACTTCCCGATGGCAACAACGGACTCGCTGCTCATGGGCCCCCACGTGGACCACACAGGTATCCCTCGGAAACAGGACCGTCATTTGCAGATTGAGCCGTGCGTGCGTGCAGGAAACCCTAGTAGATGCGGACCCGCGAAATCTGTTCTAGGGAGCAACGGAGCCAGGACGGCCAGGGACAGAGAGACCGATTCAAACGACTGACTACTACATACAGTAGGACTCGAAGCCCGTTCTGTCGCCGGTGCAGCTCGTGACCTTCACGATCCGCTCGAAACCGCACACAGAGCAGTGGATTAGAGACGACACTGAGCCAGCATGCCAGGGGCTATATGGCAATACAGGCTTACCTCTACGACATCGATTCCCTGCAAACCAGCTGCCGTTCGTGAGTATTTACTATTCGTACTGTCATTTCTTTCTCCGCGTTCGCTCGAGGCATTGGACTGAATTTGAATTCTGAATCGTTCCTTGCAGATCGCGCGCCATCCCCGTCTCTTCCGCGGCGACCTCCCTGCCACTGCATTGGGGGACTCCTAGTTTAAACTCGAACCTACGGTCCCGCGGGGGTCCGATTCCGGTTCCAGGACAAGCACCGCCGCTGCGGCTCGCATTTTCCTCGACCGGTTTTCTCTGGCGCTGTGCGCCCCTTATGCAGCACGAACCTTCACGACCACCAGACGATGCGGATGCTACTTACGGCCAAACGACTGCCAAGCGTAACAATGGACTTACCATTTAGTCAAGATCGTGACCCCCTCGTCTTCTCTGCGAAGTTGACCTTCGTGCACCCCGTTCCTGAATCCTCGCGCTCCCGCTGTTAATAGACACACGATGTTGCGTGTTTCAAGACCTGTACGCAGGCCGGTCGTAGACCTTGTTAAGTAGTAGTGTTCATGATCAGTTCGGCATCACTGAAGCACTTACTCTCGCATGCTATTCTCCGACGCGTGTTCCGTCACTTGACGGCGCCCCCTTTTCTCCGAACTCGCTCCAGCAGACCCCGAAATCTCTTTCCCAATTTCGCCATCAGGAAAAACCCCCCGGGCTGTTTAGGTATAAGTGAGCGTAATAAGGTATAAACAGGCCGATTAGATGTTTCTAATAATTCGGAAGGTCCCCTCCTAAATACATACCATATCTCCACATTAGTGATGTAGTATCGACCGAATACATCGTCGATTTGGCACTCGTTCAACCGGCTTTGCGTGCAGAAGACTTCGATTGATGTTCTATGACTATGTACATGAACTACAACTACATAAGCCGGTCGTATACTATTGCGCACAGAGCAAATGTACAGTAAGCGCTGCAGGCTGATAGCGAGCAATGAGTCCGAGCAAGAATAATGCAAGAGTACTAGGGCGCGGGAGGACAATGTAGCCAACTTCTAGATACAAAATGAACGACAAGTAGACATAAATACAAGACTGTGGAGAGTGAGAACGAAAACGAGATGGAAAAAGGGCATAAAATGAGAGTGCACGTTGAACATGAGCAAAGGAGCTACGAGCCACGGTCAAGTGGCCTGACAGGGCGCGGGGACATAAGCATGAGGTAGGGGTACATACCTGCGAGCGCCATGCATGGGGATCGCACACTTGTCAGGGCGCGCTGTTCTGAGAAGCATATCCATGAAGCAGAATGCTAACGTCAAAACAATTGAAACAAGATTCCTCATGTACCAACACCGCTGGTACACGACAAAGGGATGGGTGTTCGAAACGCTGTCCACGCATCCATCAATCTTGCCCCCGGATGACGTGGCGAAGATTGCGCGCAGCCACCCCAAACTCAAACACGGACCAAGAGACGGCCGCCTCTAGCAACCACGTCAAAGAACTTACAATCAATGGATAGCATGCGGAGGAGGGTGCAAGGGGGTGCCCGGATGGTGCGAATGGCATCGACACGAGTAGAAGACGAGCATGACACCAATTCGCTGGGCTAGTGGGTACGTACCTTTGTTATCCGTCTATGTCTTCATGAAGTACCTTATCCTCGATCTCCCTACCCTCCGGGGTGCGCTGGCCCAGGGACAGTGCGCTTCGGAGCCTGAGCACGACGTCGCCAAGAGAATTGAGGGAGAGCTCCGAGTCAAACCAGCTTTTGAAGAAAATGACAAGGAACCTGAGGCAGACAGAGAGGCTGACTGAGCAGAATACCAGCGATGACAAGGAGAAGAGGTAGGGGAGCCTGGGAGGGACGAAGTCGAGCGAGAGGGAGGAGTTGTAGAAAACTTACCAACGAGCGCCGGTGGTCACGGCTACTGTAACGGATAGCGCCCACTTCAGGGCAGGCCTTACGAGGCCTTACGTGAACTTGAACGCCAGCCATGATGCTTTGGCGCCCGGGCAGACCGGCTGGCTCGCGGTCGGCATGCGACTCAACGTTGCGATCCACGCACTGTCCTACATTATTGAACACAGGTACAGTCCATTTGGACAGTAAATTGCACACTTGGGTACTCCGGTCAGCAGTATCTCGAGATATTGTACTTATTCACCTGTTAGAGCATTTAGGTCGATGATATCCCTAATATATGTCTAAACAGGACGGGAGGTTTTTCCTGATGGCTGTCTTCGTGGCGGGTGCCATCTCAGCTCTGCCGCATTGTCGACATGGTTGCTGAAATTTGAATGTGACGGGTGGACAGCCAGATGTGTGGCCCAGCCCCAGGCCACGCAGAATGTATACTTAGGACAAAGTTCGAATTCGACGAACGCCGTGGTCGCGGATATGGACTGTTGTCTCGTACCCACCCGTAGTAGGATCGCACCCCACCGCCGCATCCAACACATGCGGCGGTGGGGTGCGATCCTACTACGGGTGGGTACGAGACAGACAAATGGACTGGAGGGATGAGGGTCCAGACCAGACTGCGGCGCATGTGTCCAACTGGTGGTGACCCTGTCGGAAACTTTGCTCACCGCTAGTTCGGGCTCAGTGCATACGAGCCGCACGACTGAGACAACAGGGTGAGGCGCGGAGGCTTGACCTTCAGGACTCGGAAACCAGACGATAGGATGGCGCGTAGTCAGGGTTCCAGACTCGGTATCTGAGAGGCTTAATCTTGCCTGCGCCGTTTCATGACTGGTAGCGCAGCTTCATAATGAAGATTGGAGGTCTTCCTCCGCAAAATGGTATTCCAGCTTTGGGAATCATCTCCAGAACAGGCTTTAATCAATGGGAAGAGGAGGTCCGAACACTCACCTTGGACTCGGACATGCGTAAGTATCTCCTGTCAACGACCCAATGATTGTCTCTGAAGGGTGCTTTGGACTGCAGACCGGCGGCGCGGGCGTGACGACGATGATCGTGGATCATGGGGGTATCCCCAGTCGTCCTACAAATTCCTGGAGTCAGAAGGATGTCGGAAAAGATGGTGTATACGCATATGACATGTAATTGTGGTATGCCAACCAACGTAAACATCGGACTCAGTTGAACTCCCAACAACAAGTATGGTCAGAGTTTGGATTGTGCGAGCTTGCCATGTTGAAAAGCTATAGCTAGTCCTATAAGTGTGAACATCAGTTAGAGAGAAGAAAGGGAAAATAGGAAGCACCTCCATGAGGAGATATGCCGTAGACGGGAAGAGCAAGTCAAAACCTCGAGGCCAACGAGACTGAGTTACTCGGAGAACCTTGAGATGGCCGCGCGGCTCCGGTTCCCGATCCGGGCCCCGGCGTGCGCAGCTGCCAGACCGCCAGCCGCACATTAATCTTTCCTTCCTCCAGACTACCCCCAACTACTACACCCCGGTAGGTACCCCCAATCCTCATTAGTTATATCTTCATCACATGCGATGAAAGCTCGTTTATTTCTCATCTTAAGGTGATACATAGTACAGCGGCACGGGCCTGGGATACGTTCTCTGATCGCCTTCAAGTTGCAGATCGCCTGTTGTGGACGGCGACCCTCCGACTGGCAGGTTGAGCGGCGCACAGACTTATAACCATTGGACGCTGCGGAAGACTCAACCTGCGACAAGATGGGAAGCGGAACGCTTTAAATGAGCAGACAAAGCCGAAACCTGGTGCGTACGAGGAAATGACGCTACCGTATGTATTTCGCTGAGCTCTAGTGTATGAAGCAATTGACTTTCATTATAGGAGCGGATCGACGCCAGGAGAACGTCCGCATTACACGACTTCAAGTTCTGCGGTGAAAGCGGCTCTCGATTTTCAACGAGAACGCTTCTCAGAGTCTCTATGAAACCGCGAAGTTCTCCCTGAAAGCTCCCCATGACGGATTGGAGAGTGACGGTTCGTAATCGTTGATTCGACACACTTCGCTACGGTGTTATATAGCGCGATGGATGGCCTAGGGACGTAGCATCCTCCTACCCTTGTCTATTTCGATTATTATAAACAAGATGCCCTTTGGAATACTCGGTACGTGCCATGCCACGCGTCTCTCTCATGTGCCACAAGATGACGAGCTCTCCTTAGACGACCACAAACTGGACACCGTGCCGGGGACGGGGCTAATTTCTGTGAAGGACGACCATCTGGCCACGTACGAGGCAAGGGAGCTCAAACGGGGCACCGGCAAGTACTCGCATATCGTCCTTATCCCTCAGCCCTCGGATGACCCCCGCGATCCGTACGTCCTCAATACATTATATATGAGATCGTATATTTATCATCTCCTATGGCGTTAACGTGAATGTTAGCTTGAACTGGCCTCCATTGAAGAAGGAGGCATGCTTTTGGACCTTGTGAGTGTGCTTCATGCTCCTTCAAGTCTAGGGTCCGCTCATCTGCTTCATCTTCCGCTGTCGTGGATACTAGAGTCTTTGCGGCGATCATTTCAGAAGTACTGTCGTCTTCTGCCAGCCCCGCATATGTGTTGTTGGCAAAGGAGTTTCATGTGTCAGTAGACGATGTTACGTCCTGCTTTAGCGCGGGCGACCTCGGGCTCGCTACATTTGCGTATGTTCCCCTGCTTATAGTTCGACTATTGCAAGCGCTCAAACCTGCTGACGCTAGGCTGGTACAAAATCCCCTTGCATTCAAGTATGGCCATCGGATAATATACCTTCTATCTACCCTCTTGGTACGTGGAGATCTGCTCACTTCGTGTTAATGACAGCTCACAGCCTGTAGATGTTCACGACCTGCATCTGGACCGCCCTCAGCCCGAACCTTACGTCCATTCGTGCTTCACGTGTGTTTCAGGGATTTGGACGACGTGCACCCCAATGGTACCCATTTCGACTCAGCGCCTTATTCGACCACTAACGACACCCCTTTCCTCCCCAGCCTTCTCGGAGCGACGATTGAGCAGCTATTTTTGTTAGTCTTCTAGAAATTTCAAGTTTGCGCCAACGAGCTCACCCTATTCATCCCAGCGTCCACGAACGTGGGTTCCGTGCCAGTGCATGGTATTTTGCGCGAATGGGATCTTCGGCACTGTGAGACTTCGTGCACTTGTGCCATACCGTCTGCGTAGGGACTACGCTGACCTGTGATGCGCAGAGGAAGTGTCATCGGCGGTTATATTATTCAGAACCTATCCTGGCAGCTGCTCTTCTGGCTGGCGAGTATTGCTTGTGGGCTGGCCCTCGTTGGAGTATTCTTCTTTGTGCCTGAAGTTCGTCCTTCTTCGCATTGTGTCCAAGGCGAATAGGCTGACGTCCTCCAGACAACCTATCTCCGCCAGCCGTCACCGATCTCTTTCACACCGACCAAAAATGAGGACGCGGCCGATAAAGACAAAGGTCAGAAGCAGCTGCCAATATCTGGCACATCTGATGGGGTCTCAGGTCGTAACCCCATAGCACTGTCTCCAAATGCACCAACCACTGGCATCCTCTCTCAGATCAAGATCTATAGCGGAACATTTTCTGACGAGAGTCTCTGGAAGAGCTTTCTGAAGCAGTTCATATTCGTCTTGTCTCCTGTGGTGCGTTCAAAATTTCCCTCTGCGCATTGCACTTACACCTCATCTCGTTCTCATACTTCTCATAGACTTGGTTCGTATTTGTGGACTTTTTATTGCCAGCCTTGTGGCAGAGTATGTTCTGCCATTCTCGATGCACCGTTTTTACGGGACTGACGTCCGCCGGCACACAGATCTTGTCTCAATATGCTCGTCGACGATCTTCACCGTCACATACGGCTTCACTGCGGCCCAGATCGTACGTCTCTCTATTTGCACCTCGCCCTTGTTTATGTCATTGTTTATCATGTATCCGACACAATCCGCCATTTTCAGGGTCTGACGCAGCTCGGCGGCTTCGTCGGGGCTGTGCTCGCGATGCTCATCACCGGGCCCCTCAACGACCGCTGCATCGTCTGGGTGTCCCAGCGCAACCACGGGGTCTACGAGCCCGAGTTCCGGCTCTTCTTCATGCTCAGCATGCTCTTTGGGGTGTTTGGATATGTGGGCTGGGCCATCGGGAACGACAACCACATGCCCTGGATCGGAGCCGTCGCATGCTACATGTACGTCCCCTCGCGTCTTGCCGATCCTCATTCAATGTCTCACCACTAGCAACCCCTCGTTTGTCGTCGTCATCGCGCGCCGATTCAACATCCTACTCTCGATTCTCGGATCCCACCGGCATGCACCACATCTCTCGCTCTCCGCTCGCACTCCACATGGTGCATCATGCGCACCGCCGGCGGCACTGGCAGGACCATCCACTTCAGCGTGGTCATCTCGGGCGGGGCAGCCGTGGGCTACCTGCTCGACACGCACGGCACTCGCTCCCTACACGTCCTCTCCATCACGCACTTCGCGGAGGACATGGTCTCCTACGCCTCGACCTTCTTCGCCAACGGCTTCGTCCTCGCGCACGGGGTCAAGCACTCGCTCCTCATCCTCGGCGGGTGCCAGGCCGCGTGCTGGCTCGCCGCCGTCGCGATGTACGTGTGCGGGAAGCGCGCGCGCTCGTTCGTGAGTACCGACGTCGACGTCCCGCTTTGTTGTGCCGGGTTGTACATTCTAACTTCTCCGCCCTTTGACTTGAACTTGAACTCGTTCGCTTGATTGATGCAGATCGCGCGCCACCCTGCCCTCTTCTCTGGGGACGTGCCTACGTCTGAGTCCGGGTCCTGCCAGTGCTGCTCCCAATCTGCAGCTTCCGCAGGCCCGGGTACTCCCAACTCGAAGTCTTGATTGAACACCTGTGGGTCGAGGGGCTCCGGGCGAGTCTTTTGTGCACACACGAGAGAGCTGAGGATGACCTCTCTGCGTCGCCGCCGGCGCACACCTCTCCTCCACGTTATTTCTGTCGAGGACCGGAGCCGGGAGAGCCCCCAGCTTGCTGGACTGTGGACATGCCATCCGTGCGGGCTCGGACAGGCCAGTTATGAACCTAGCCTCCGCATGTACAAATATGTAAATTTCAATGTCGCACCAGGGCGGCCATGCCCCGCTTATTGCTTCATTCATCCAAATGCTCCCTTCCTTGCCCAAGGGAGGTGAATAGGTCCTTATGGACATAACGACTTGGAATGCCAAGGGGTAGCTTTGGCAGGGAGGGAAAGGTGTGTGCACGCCTTAGCACGCCAGTTCTCGCCATGTCGTGACCATTAAACCTTCAAGTCCTGAACCGTCACACCCTACCCGTGATCCATCCCTGCTCTGCAGAAGAGGTTTCCAAGCTCGAGTACGCAGCAGAGATGAGTGCTTCCAAAATTCTTCCACACGCCCTCGTCGTTGTTTCTGATGAACTGTGTGCCGTATAGGATTCGATGCCGATCCGGATAAGGCAGAGGCCGTAGCTACCGAGGGGCATACACGACATCATTGTCGCCCGCTTGTATGGGTGCCCGTCGCCTGACATGGTACCGGGGCAGACAGGTTCTTGCCACAGAACTCGTGCAACTTTGACATCATGTCGCCCTTCTCCTCTCGCTACACCTTCCCCGGAAAACTTCGTAAGAGGCCGCCACCTGCTAGTTACTGCCCCGCTTTAGGGTTGCGTACATTCGCAGCTCGGCCTACTCTGCAAAGGGCTTACATGTACCTGCCAGTGGATAAAATGTGTCCGCACCCGAGTATGAGGCACGTTGCCTCCGCGTCTTGCTGCCCACGCTGGAGATCTTCGATGTCTCGCCCTCTGACGGCGGCCCCGTAGATATCGATGCTGCGCTCGAGGTCATGCCGGTTGCTCTCCGTGCCTCACCAGGTCCGAGTCGGCGATCCCGCATGTTCAGCAAATTTGCTATGAGCGTGTATCCGCGAGTCGTGACGACTACGGTGCCAGTACCCACCATCCAGAATCACTTGCCCGCTTCGTGACACCGAGCATCGCACCTTGTTCCCCTCTCCACCTCGTACTCTGGATCTTCTCGTCGACAGATGAGGAATCCTGACCGCTCAACCACAGGCGGTGCGGCGCGCCTGCGCCCTGACCTTCCACTCCGAGTTTATAGTGTAGATTTTGTATTCTATTACGGCGAGCTGCAGCGCGGCTAGGATTGCTGTGAACATCGGAACCGTGAGGTGTCGTCCGCCGGATCCAGCGGATGTTTACCCCACGGTTCTCCTGTTCTCAAGCTTGACCGACCTGTGTAAATGCACAACATCAAACTTGCCGCCGCCACCGCGCACTGGCAACTAGTATCCATATACTCTTTCTATTGGACGTTCTGTACTGCAACATCAGGCTTCCACCCCATCCTTGTCTACCTCGATTGTGCTGAGCGACATGCCTTTTGGAATACTCGTAACTCAGTAGGTACCAGGTCCTACGTTCTTCTAGTACAATGTGAACTGAAAGCTGACAATTTCGACCACAAGCTAGACTCTGTTCCCGGTACTGGGCTCCCGGAAGCAAAAGGGACCAGCTTATCACATGCGATGCAAGCGGACGTCTCAAACGTGGAACCGGCAAGTACTTCCACATTGTGCTTATTCCTCAGCATTCAGACGGCCTTCGCGATCCGTAAGTGATGTTTCCGCCTTAGTTGCACTAACGTACTACCTCAAGATCTACAATGGCACCTTTCGCGACAAAAGCTTGTGGAGGATTTTCTTGGCGATGTTTCCGGTCGTCCTGTGTGGCACCTGTGGTGCGTTTCCATACACCAGCTTGAGACTGCCCTGCATGACCTTATCCGGTCCAGAACGTGATGGCGTTGTAGGCTTGGTTTACATTCGTGAGCGTTTCGATTCCGACGGTACTTATGGGTACGTATTCTGGAGCAGGAGCATTGAGGACTTCTTTGGACACTGCTAACACCCGTGCCGCATGTTTCGTCGCCTCATGCTCCTCCACGATCTTCTACAAGAACATAGTTGGGATCGTCCTCGCGATAGCCACCGCGGAGCTGCTGAACGACTGGTGGGTCATCTAGATGTCTGACACAACCGCAGCATCTACGAGCCCGAGTCCCAGCCATTCTTCACGCTCAGCATGCTCATCGGCGGCTCGCTGAGCTACATGGGATGGGCGATCGGGAATGACCACATTATGCCCTGGCCATGGATTGGGGCAGTCGCGTGTCTCCCATTCGTCCTGTTCTTCTCCCGTTAATTTCTTCATCTCCATATTCAAATCTCCAACTGTCCCTGCTTTCCTTTGGAGAAAATGATGCACCCCGTGCATGCGCAGCGTCCCATTTTCCTTCTCTTCTGCCCCTTGACATGACAGGATGACTAACTTCGGCATCGCGATTGCGAGCCCGCCGCGCGTCACGTACATGATCGATACACATGGGGCGAACGCCGCGCTCATCGTCAAGCTCACCGAGGCCGCGCAGGACCAGTCTAACTGTTTACCATCTGCGACCTTCTGCGGTACTAATCGCTCTATCGAGTAAATACAACTCCTCCTCGTCCATGACCGCCTCCGCTTCAAGCGTCCTCCACGCATGGACCTGGATCCTGTAAGGGGCACGACGAGCAGCGATCTTCGTCCACACCTACTTTGATCATCCTCCACGCCTCCGACGAATGCCAGCACTGTCTAGCGACGGACCACTGGCTGCAGGTGGTCACGAACACATGCTGCAAGGTCTGCATCGCGTTGATGAGCCGGCCGGACCGCGGCGAGTGTCGTGCGCTATCTTCCGAACGAGATCTTTTTCGATACCTTGCAAGTTCGACACCGGCGTGTGGACAAAATGGTACATTAAATTGGAGATGCCTCGTCGAGGCAAAGTTAGGGAAACCGCGGTTCGACACGCACCATAAACTGGTCCCGAGAAACATTGCCGACGCCCGGTGGGCGACAGTAGTAGTTGACCGTAATTTACATCGACTGGACGAGCAATACGCGGTTCCGGGAGCGAACAGCCCCTCAGGCTCCAGACCTGACAGTTGGCCCTAGCCGAAGAGTGTGATGATGAGCAGGGGCTATTGGGAGCAGTTTTCGTGGACGGCTTCTGCGACATTGGGCACCGCGTCCCTCACCGATGGCGCATCGACGTCCATGCGCCGGTGGGACACCGGAGAGCAAGCAGGAAGTCCAGTTCTACACTGCAAACAACATGGTCGAATCTGGACCGAGTGTTCATTTTGCGCCTCTCTGCTCTGCTCTCGCGCCGTCGCGTAAGGGTTTACCCGCCTGATCACTCCCCAGGGTGTCGTCTATATTCGGGAATAGACATAGAAGAGTGTCCAGCCAGAAGAGATAGAGGCGCGATGTAGAATCAAGCGATCCTGAGCGATCGCAGTGCTATGAATGATGCGGTCATGGCAGATGGGGCTCAGAGACAGGGACCTCGTGCAGTCTGAGAGATTTGAGGGGCGGAGCGAAGCAGAGTAGGGAGTTCACGCCGTCCGCGATGCCTACCAGGAGTGTCGGAGATGACTGTCAGGCGTCGTAGAGTGGTCATCCGTGCGACGGCGGTGCATACAAGGTGACCAAGAGTGGTTTTGCAGTGAAGATACTCGAGAAGCGTTGCCGCATCTAGCCTGGGTATAGCGACGAGATGGTCTTGGGAATGATGGTCGTCATTTCGAGGGTAGTCGGAGCAGGGAAGGAGCACGAGTCCATGTAGATGTAGAGCGCACGAGGTCAGATTCGCGAAGATGAAGCTGTGGGACCTCTCAACAGATTCGTGGCACGACAGGACGATGGATGACATCTTGAGACGTCGCTGTAGGGCGCTCTCTCTCTAGGCGGAGCAGATGGGGGCGAAGGAGAGGACATCGAAGACGTCGATGAGTTGGTTGCAGACCAAACCCAGTATGTTGAAGTTGAGCAGGGGTTGTGCTCAACCGTCTGCTTCGTTCAAACTCATTCCTGCGACAAACCGGGTAAGTGCATGGACAACGAGTCACACTCCCCCAATCAAGACGATTCCTACCTAACGTTAAGACCCTCGTGCGAGCTGAGACGTTAGCCGTCGGACTTGTCGAACTAGACCGTGACCTAGTAGGAGACCGTGACCGAGGAATCCGGAAAAGATTCTTCCTTGCCTGGAAGATCTGCATGGGGTTGTCTGCCGGGATTGTCACCACCAATGGTCGATCCTCTAAAAGTGTCGACGGACTAGGAGGTGGTGTAGCACAATAATGCAGGAACTGTAGTCAGACGGTAGAAGCTGTACATGTCCTCAGCCTGCTGCCTCAGGTTGGCCTTTTCCTCAGTTGCGGACCATGGTTTCCTTACGTAAGACCCCTGAGCCTCAGAAGCGCCCAACTTCCCATTTGCCCTGGCCAGCCCGCAGTGCAACTCAGCTCGAATCCATTGACTCCCCTCCCCTCCCACCATGTCCTCGTCGTCCCCGAACGTCCCACAGAACGGCACTCCCGCCAAACAACCCTCCCTCGACGCCGACATCGCCCTGCTGCAGAAGCTCCTCTCCGAGGACGTCGACGAGTCCAACCCCGAGGACGTCGCCGCGCTCCTCAAGCGGCTCGAGGCGGCCGAGGGTCTGGCGGATGGCGTCGAGGACCGCCTGGACGGGATCATGGAGCACCTCGACATGCTGCTGACCGACCTCGAGGCGAAGCAGGTCGCTGGTACCGGTGCGGCGGGACAGGTGGAGGTGGAGGTGGAGGTGGAAACGGAAGAAATCGTGGTCAGCGGGGTGACAGGTTCAGAGGGCAAGGCGGAACCGGATCCTCAGGCTGGTCGCAACGTTGCTGCGAAATGATGATGTCCGCGACACACTCGTCGCGTTTGCCAGTTCTGCGGAGGTGCGAATCGGTGCGTGGGCCGCGTTTTCTGCTGGGTATATGTGTGCCTAACTCCGTTGCAGCGCCTTGTTCAGCGTGCTCTAGGTTACCCCGAGTCGGCTCGCGTAGACATCGGGATACCTGGTAGGAGCTCGCAGGCCGTCCCGGTATGCGTCTTTCGCGCAATCCATGGATATCTACGACTTATCGTCCCCGTAACCCCAAGCTTGAGGTGTCCCACCATATCGCAGCCCACGATCTTGGTGCACGGTGCGGCAGGGATCAGAAGATCCAACCCTCCTCCCGAGTCCCTGAAGATCCGTCGCAAGACTCGCGCACCCAAGCACATGCCCCTCTCCCCAGCCCCGCCGATAGCAATCAGGGCTCCAGATACTCAGGCAGTAGACGCAGGAGAGAAAAGGCTGGACAACCCAACGCATACAATTAATGTTTCGCACCGACCCTACTGTAGTGAGGCCGGCGCATAGCAGTACGGTATATGGCTACACTCTGTTCTGTTCGTCAACTTCTACTTGAAGGGGGTTATCATCGCGCCGCCCCACTCGCGCATTTATCTTTATCACGGTATTAATCGATGTCTCGACGGCGGGTGGGGGCAGTCTAGTCGGAATCGTACCCCTTGGGGTTCTTCGTCTGCCAGTTCCAGAGATCGCGGCACATCGTCTCGAGGGTCTGCTCCGCCTTGAAGCCCAGCTGCGCCGCGGCGAGCGCGGGGTCGGCCGTGAGGTCAGGGACGTCTCCACGCCTGGATCACGAGTTTCAGCAAGGAGAAACATGGCGGCGGGAGGGGCGAGGGAGGAAGAGCAAGGGGCAGAGAAAGAGAAGAAGAGGGCGAAAGAGAAGGGGGGGGGGAAGGTGGGATAGGATTTGGAGAGGATGGAAGAGAACAAAAGGGAGAAAGAGGACAAGAAAGGAATATAAATGCTCACCTCCGACCAACGATCTCGTACTTGAAGTCGAACTTCGTCTCTGCACGCATCGCCTCCACGATCTGTAGTACACTCATACCCTTGCCCTTCCCGAGGTTGTACGCCTTGTAGCGTGCGTCGGTGGGGCAGTCGTCGAAGACCTTCGACTCGGGAGCAAGCGCGTCCAGGGCGAGGAGGTGTCCCTTTGCAAGGTCGAGGACGTGAAGGTAGTCGCGTACGCAGGTCCCGTCGCTGAGTTGGAAAATTAGTTTGGATACACTGCATGCCGCAGAGGTTTGGTACGCACGGAGTGGGGTAGTCATTGCCGAAGACCTTAAGGTCGTTTGGTTGGCGGCCGACAGCGATGGCGGCGAGAAGGGGGAACAGGTTGCCCGGACGGCCAATGGGAGCTTCTCCGATGTCGCCAGACGGGTGTGCACCTCCGGGGCTGTCATCCCGCGTTCAGCATACCCTCTCCATTAAGCTCTGATGTCTGGAAAGCTCACTTGAAATACCGCAGCGACAGCCCGCGCCACCGCGTCGGCTCCGCCGCGCAGAGGTCGGCGATGATGGTCTCGCACATCACCTTGGTCTTGCCGTACGGCGAGTGCGCCTCGAGCCGGGTCGTCTCGGGGATCGGGATCACGGGCGGGGTGCCGTACACGGTGGCCGAGGACGAGTACACGACGCGCGTGCACCCGAACTCGCCCGCGGCCTGCAGCAGGTAGACCGTCGCGGAGACGTTGTTCTCGTAGTACGTCAGCGGGATCTCCGTCGACTCCCCCACCGCCTTGTATGCCTGCGTCCATCACCCACCCACCCACGCATAAGAATGAGCACCGTCTACCAGGACCGTCCGCACTCGGACTCAGACGGAGGAGATGAAGGAGGGACATACCGCGATGTGGATGACGCCCCAGATGCCGCCCTTGCCGTACTGTGCGAACACGGCGCGGATCTGGTCGGGCTTGGTGAGGTCGACGGTGTGCACGTCGATCTCGGCGCTGTCCCGGTCCTGCGCGGACGCGTCGGCGGGGAGGGCGTCGCGCGCGAGCTTCGCCACGCGCTCGAGGGCCTTGGGCGACGAGTTGTGGTGGTTGTCCACGGAAATGACCTTGTATCTCCGCGTCTGCTGCAGCGCGAAGATGACGTGCGAGCCTGCAGGTGAAGTTGACAGTCGCGGGTTTGACGGCGATCCAGGCCCAGGGAGAAAGGGAGGGTGAGATCCGCGGGGACGTGGTGAGATGCGGACAGGCACGGAGCAGACACGCGTACTTACCGATGTAGCCTGCACCCCCGGTGACTAGCACTCGCTACACATCCCAAACATGAGCTCTCCCGGCGTAGATGAGAATCAGCACACGACAGACTTTGAGCTCGGACATGCTGGTTGGAATACGCTGCGAGGAGGGTTCTAGGGTAAACGGGGCAAGCTAGAGGAGCAAGTTTTTGGCCAAGATGTGGAGAGAAGAGGCGGGGACGATGGAGGCGGGTATTTATCGATGTCCGGTGGGCCTCTTCCAAAGTTCTCGCATTGCTTTTGACGAGATCGCGACTGCAGATCTCTCGCCCGATCCATGATCAACCTTATCGGCCCGGCGGAACCGAGTTGTTTCCCGAATCCTCCGCCGGGTCCACCCGCATCCCGGCCCTGCGAATCTTGGCCCAAGGCCTCTCCAGAGCGGAGCTATCCAGAGCTAAGTATCCCAAGAAAACTAGAACTTTGGTCAATATATTTTGTCGAACGCGGCCCAGCCTCCCATGCCCTTGTCCTCAGAGCCTCAAGACGGTCTCAGCATGCCGGCAAAGCTACGAGAGCCCTCTGGGGCAAGCCGGGGGGTGTCATATGGCAAAGAAGATGCACTAATCGGGGCGGGACCAGGTGAGACTTGCCATGGACACCGGACTCGACGTTCCCTGCCATTCCCGTACATGTGCTAGGAAAACACAACCGTGTCCTATCGCTCCTCCATCTTCACGTCCCCTTCCGAGTCCTTCTGTGCCCCCTTGCTGTCTTCAGTGGGCGGCGGCGGCGCTGGGCTCGCTGTAGCTGTGACTGCGTTGGCAGCCTCGGCCGCAGCGGCCTTCTCTTTCTCCACCTTCGCGTTCTCGATCTCCTGTTGGAGCATGATGATGTCGCCCGTCCCGATCTTCCCGAAGTGCTGCAGGTACTGATCCCTCGCCGTCCGGAGCGCCAGCCACGCACATCGCTGCTTGTTCTGCGTAATCATCGTTAGTACACAGCAGAACAAGAACAAGGCACATGAGAAAGAATGGATCGAAATTCGGCGCGTTGCCCGAAGGGAAACAGCATGTTGCGCACACATGAGAAAGGTAAAGGCGGCCTCCACAAGGCCACCCGAAATGTGTCGGTGCATGCCAACATCCGAGTAGCGAAAGCTGCTCATGCATAGGATAGCATGGTCGAGCACACTGCTTTACGTGCAACCTCCGCGATATCGACAGCATCGGCAACGCCGCGTGTCTTGTTCGGTGACAACAATGGACGAAGAGCTCTTCCATACACCTAGCCAATTGAATCGCCCCATCCGCTCTCCCAGTGTCGTTATTGCTCACTTGTCGAATCGAACTGACCACTTCTCCCACCCAAACCGTTCACCGTTCAGGGACTGACCGGTTTGATTGACCAGCCCGACTGGTAGGGTTAGCGCCCTCGCACCGGAGACCCCAGGCCAGTGGCGAGAAGTCGAGTCGCAAAGGTTTCAAACATGGTACATGTCCCTGCTACGCGGCATAATCTCCCTTCGTCCACTAGCCTCGCGCGCGAAGGACACTAGGACAAGTTGAAGAGGGTCGCGCGCACTCGCGATGCCGCACACGGGCCTCGCGAGTGTGCGCAGGGGCTCGAGACTTACAGAAAAATAGTTGCGGGCGTCGGAATTTAGGCCACATATCAGGACACCCGTAAAATGCTGATGGCAGTCCTGACAGGCCTGACCAGGAGTAGTCAGACCGGTCAGACCTTTCCTGCCAACGCCGAGCTCTCCGACCGCCAATGCAACACAAAGCCTTCGAGCCTCACATCGTATGCACGTTCCAACCATCTCCACGACCGCCCGCAGGTCGCCCCAACCAACAAAACAACACACACGCACCTCTTCGTACTTCTTAATCTGCTCGTCCGGCGGAAGCTGTATCGGCGCGGGCTCCGGAGCAGCCGGCGCAGGGGACGCGACCGCCGGCGTCGGTGTCGGAGACGGGGCAGCAGGCGGAGGGTTCGGCGTAGCCACGCGCACCGGCGACGGGACTGCACCCTCGGGCCCGGGCGTCGTGCCAGGCTTCGCGGGCAGCGAAGGGTGCAGAGGCGCGGAGGCGAGGGCGGACTGCGAGTTCGTCGATTTCGAGGGTGGGAGCGAGTCCTGCGACCCGGAGGCGGACATGGCTGGGGTCGCTGGGATGGGAGGCGTCGACGCGGCGCGCGCGCCTGCGCCGTCCTTGGGCGCCGCGGTGGCCTGCGCTGCCTTTGCGCGAGCGGCGGCGATGCGCTCCGCCTGCTTCATGAGCTGCTTCTTCCGCATCTCGATCCGCGCGTCCTCCTGTTTGATCTTCTTGACGAAATCCTTGACGTCCCCCGCACTGAAATCATGAACCGCGCTGAGCAAACATCCACGGCCGGAGAAAACAAGTACGCACTGGAACGGATGCTGCAAGTCCCACAAGTCCCGATATCCCATCTCCCAGATCTCCGTCAACGGCGCGCTCCCATACCGGTGCGGCCACGCCTCCTGGTCCACCCTCATCTTCTTCCTCTCGCCCTCCGTCGCCTCCTCCAGCCCCACCTTCCGCCTCTCCCCGCCGACCTCGGCCTCCTCCTTCCACGACTCGCGGTCGAACGGCGTGCACAGCTCGTTCTTCCACCGGATCCAGTTCTTCTCCCGCTCCAGGATCACCTGCACCGTCTCGGAGAACGCGCGCCCGTTCGGCGCCGTCTGGCGGAGCTCCTCCGTCGTGCGCGTGATCGTCTCCTGCACCCACTGCATGTCATCCGGCTCGAGCGTGAAGTCGATCTGGAGCGAGCGGTTTCGCGTGGTGGCCCACGCCGCCTTCGCGGTCTTCGTGAACGTGAGGAGGTGGTTGAGGAGGATGAGGAGCTGGAAGAGGAACTGTCGCCGGAAGTGTGTGTCCGCGACCTCGAGGTCGAGGAGTTCAGGGCTGGTCAGGTACTTTGCGAAGTAGTACTCGCTCTTCGCGGTACCCTCCGGTGCGGTAGCTTCGCGTTTTCGCTTCAGAGGTCCGGACGGCGCGGTTGGTATACCGTTCACCTTGCTGCCCATGAGCGCGCGATCTTTCGCAGTCGCTTCCTTGATCAACGGCAGCACCCTGTTGACGGCCTCCTTGAACGCAGGGAACGTGGTGGGTTCCGCAAACAGCGGCGGTCGTGAGAATGGGAGCTGCATCCACCAGAACGTCTGGTAGAATTCTGTTGCTGGTCAGTATCAACTACCCAGACCTGCAGCAACGACGCGAGAGCATGGAGATACGCACCTTCCTTTTCCTTCTTCCGCTTCTCTGCAGCGCTCGCCGCCTGCTCCTCCTTTGTCTCGTCCACCTCCATCTTGTCCTTTTCCGGCTCGTCCACTACCTCCGGCTTCGTTCCGGGCCCATCCCACGTCGGCCCGTACTCCCCTCGCAAGTTCACTCCGCTGCGCTCGCCGAGGGGGAAGACGCGGCTGAGGAAGGTGAGTATGCGCCCACAAAACATGGTTGTCGCGCCGGTGTTTGAGAGCCGGCGGAGGAGGTCGTTGAGCGTGCGGAGAAGCACGAGGGCTTTACCCTTCTGCGGAATCAAGCCCTCGGTGAGGCGTTCAGCGCGCTCTTCTATCCACGAAAAGATGTGCGAGCACGAGGAGATGGTCTGCGTCTCGAGGAGGTCTTGGAGGATGGTGAACGGGAACACCTGGTCGCATGCGTCTGCGGTGATGGTAAGAGGACGTCCGGTGAGTGGCTGAAGCGACGCATATACTGACCGTTTTCGGTGAACGCGAGGGTGATGTCGAGTATGCAGCTGAGTTGGTCGTAGTATGTCGTCTTGGGGTCCTTAAGGGCTTTCCCCTCGGTCGCCTGGGGGCGAATTGCATTGGAACGTAGTATTCGGTGACTATATGCGCTACTCACCGCCAAGTCGAAGATAGAATTCCTAAGTGCAAACTCCCATTGGTTCTTCCAGCTCTCGGGGTTCGCCCCAGATTGCGCCTTGGACAGTGTCTGCTTCACAAGGGTGTTGAGGGAGGCGTTGTCTTGGGGAGATGGTGGAAGGGATGTGAGCAAGGAACTTAGGCTCTGCTGGATGGCCTGCATCGTGCCGTAGTCACCAGAACAGAGTCAGGGAGTGCTGTCGAGCAAGAAAGAGCAGGAAGTGCTGACAACGTCGACAGCGACGGCGACGGTGAAGGAGGTGGTGGTGGTGGTGGTGGTGGTCGCGGTCGCGAGTCGAGTTCAACGAGGAGAACTCTCGCCACAACGCGTCTGGAAATGGGCGCTCAACGTTGTCACCCCGTGATCCATCATGTGACAGTCCGTCACATTCATGGGACGCTGCGAATTTTGGAGTCGGCCAGGTTCTTCTCTAATGTCGAGCCCCCTCGCTCTTCGAGTCCTCTGTGCTAGCAAAGCCTATATCCGATATCAAAAATGCGTGTTTTCTCCATGCGTCAAGATACCCATGCACTGTCTCTATAGCATCGATCTTTTGACCCAAAGGCCCACTCAGGCTGGTAACAATGTAAGTTCAATCATGTCCACTATTCCTTTGCTGAGCGTCGTCCTTGCCTTTGCAAAGCGGCATTCCGCTACTAGGCTAATCTTATATCCCGTTATTAGGTGTTCTTTGCTCCCCGTGACGCTCTCCCATGAGAGAGTTGCCTTCTGTTTGGTGTATCTACTGGGCGAACATGATCATTTGACTGCACTGGCGGCTCCGCAGGGCTTCTTTACGTGCCAATGTTAGTCTCATGGGCTTCCAAGAGCTGGAAGAAGCACTCGACGGGCTGTCTAGCGTCCCGCAACCTTGGCTGTCATAAGGGTCTCTCTGGCCGAGTATTTAGAGGCACAAGGTTGGGAGGCTGCGGGCGCGCTGCTCTGACCAACGGACGGCTTTCCATTCAATTGTTCCAACTGTCACGTATTATGGCCTTCGGAATTTTGGGCAAGCTTTTGATACCTCGAACCCTGTTATACTGCTGACCGCGTCTCCGCTTTTGCGAACGTAGAGGACCACAAACTTCAGTCGGTCCCCGGGACTGGCCTCCTGTCGGACCAAGGCATCGTCCACGGACAGCAAGTAGCAATTGACGAAGCGAAGGACTTGAAACGCGGGACAGGAAAGCATTCTCATGTGGTGCTCATACCACAACCATCCGACGACCCTCGTGACCCGTACGTCGTCATTCCACTGAGAGTGTTGTAACAACCTGACGGCAGTGACCACAGTCTTAACTGGCCGGTGTGGAAGAAGGAGGCGTGCTTCTGGACCTTGTAAGTCTCTATGTCGACGTAATTTCCGCACTACATATCTAACGGTGCACAGAGCCTTCGCGGCAAGTCTCGATGGTGCACTGTCCCCCATGGTTGGCCCTGGGTATACATTGCTGGCGAAACAGTTCGACGTCTCCGTCGACAATGTCACCTCCTCTTTCGGCTTTATTCTCCTCGGCCTCGGGACATTCATGTGAGCCCGACCACCACTACCGGCGTCCGAATCTCTCACCCCCATGTAGGCTCGCGCAGAATGCACTCGCGGTCAAGTTTGGCCATCGCATCGTTTATCTATTATCGGTCTCGCTGGTACGCAGCCAGTCCCGCTCACAACGCCCCTTGCTCAAATGACTGCCAGATGTTCATATCCTGTATCTGGTGCGCCCTGAGCCCCAATCTCGCCTCCATCCGCGCTTCGCGCCTCTTCCAAGGCTTCGGCATGTCCGCACTGCAGAGGTATGCCCGTCCTTACACAGAGGTCAAATCACCCTAGTTCATTGCTCTCTGCAGCCTCGTCGCCTCCACGCTCGAGCAACTATACTGGTAAGCGCATTTCTGAACAGATCGCTCACCCTCGCTTATCGATGGCCGTAGCGTTCACGAACGTGGTTCTCGTTCAGTCATATGGAGCTTCGCCATCATGGCGGGAATTACCCTGTGAGTTTAGCTGCACAGAACCTTCCTTGTAGCACTGAGCTGACGGCGACCGCAGGGGGCCTCTTATCTGCAGCTATGTGATCCAGAACCTTTCATGGCAGTTTGGCTTCTGGTTCGTTAGCATCCCTCTCGGGTTGAACGCGATCGCCGTGTTTTTCTTCGTCCCGGAGGTGAGTGTATGCGCCCCTTGTGATCAAACACTCCGCTCATGATATGTCGCAGACGACGTTCGACCGCGAGGCTGCCATAAAGCGCCAGAAAACGAAGCAGGATACCGATACCGGAAGCCTGGAGAAGGAGGTTCCGGACGCCGAGATTGAGAGCGTTAAAAATTCCTCCCCAGCTCGCCCCTCGCCTCCTCGCTGCCTCTCGACGCTCAGAGTATGGAATGGGACGTTCACGGACGAAAGTATCTGGATGATTTTCCTCAGACCGTTCCCGTTCCTTTTGTCCCCAGTGGTACGTCGACCCCATCTCCTCTGAACTTCCATTCTGATACGGAAGCATACATGTCGATAGACCTGGTTCTTGTTCCTGGCGCATGGGCTACAGACGGTGTGGCTGAGTAAGTAACGCGGCGTTAGAAGTCGAACTCCACGAAGATGCGTGCCAGGTTCTGACGGTCCCGCAGGTCTCGTCCCGCTCTGCTCGTCGACGATTTTCACGCTCGAGTACAACTTCAATGCCACCCAAATCGTGCGCCCCTCTCCCTTCCAGCTGTTACGCACTCTGACCGAACGTCATGCACAGGGCCTGACCAACCTGGGCGGCTTGGTCGGAATCGTGCTCGCCATGGCCATCTCCAGCCCGCTGAACGACTGGGGCGTCGTCTGGATGGCCAAACGCAACCGCGGGGTGTACGAGCCCGAGTTCCGGCTCGTCTTCATGCTGAGCATGCTCTTCGGTGTGTTCGGCTACGTCGGCTGGGCCGTCGGGAACGACCACCGCATGCCCTGGATCGGCGCCGTCGCGTGCATCACGTACGTCCCCTCCCTTCCCGGCGCACGTCCCGCGTGGTTGTGGTTGCTCACGGACTCGGACGACGCACGACGCACGGGCAGGATGCTGAACTTCAGCATGGTGGTGTCGGGCTCGGCGGCGGTGACGTACCTGCTCGACACGCACCGCGCGAACGCGCTGCACATCCTCGCGCTGAGCAACTTCGGGAAGAACATGGTGCTGTACGCGTCCACGTTCTTCGCGAACGGCATCATCCTCTCGCACGGCGTCAAGGTCTCCCTCCTCATCCTCGGCGGCTGCCAGGCGGTCTGCTGGGCCGCGGCCGTCCCGATGTTCGTGGGAGGGAAGCGCGTAAGGTCGTACGTGAGTGGACGTCTGCATCCCTGTCGGTCTACGGTCCTCCTTGGAGTACTGACTGTTCGCTGGGCGCGTCCTAGATCGCTCGCCACCCACAACTGTTCCAGGGCGAACTTCCGGCGTCTGAGTTTCCGAAGAGTGAGAAGCTGTGAGCTCGGCGATCCATGTTGTGCATGTAACGGTTCCATGCTATGAGAGTTTGGGTTCCTGGTACACTCTTTGAATATCTTCGTCCGTTTACGAAATACTAGATGGGACACATTTTGCGGATCTATGTATCAGCCTGTGGGCGGATACCCGATAGGCGATGTGAGTCTGGTGTTCATTCAGCTGGAGTTGCAGCGTTCGTGACTCATAGACTCTTTGAGCACTTCCTACGAGCCCAAATCGCCAGCCCAGCTTATGACTGTCCGCTGCCTAAATCGTACTACTCAGGATTACATAAGAGATCCATGGTTCGAAAATCACTGAAGGGAAGCCTCGGTACGCTGGTACTTGGTCTCTATCTATTACCGCAGTGGTCGACGTCTCCTTTGCGTCTTTCCAGGACTCTTCGAGAGCCATTTCTCATCTCTTACCTATTCTGACCATTCCTCCATCCGCAAAGGGCTCCGGGTCAGGCACTCGCTTCCTCCGAAACGCGTACTCGCTGGCAAGCCTGATTCGCGACTACTTCAATTTCAGGATCGTTAGACTCGCCGAAGCCCCACGCTTGGTGAGAACATCTTATTTGGATAGAGTTTTGTTCCTCGCCCATGCACTTATTGTTCGTTGCAGGCATGCAGTCAAATGAGCGTTGCCAGTGGAGACAACCCCTGCTCAACTTCGACGTCCTGCGGTTGATCTGCAACAGCCTGGACAAGGTCTCGGATGTCCTCACTTTCGCCCTCACCTGCTCTACCTTGAGGAAAGGCGCTTTGCAGCGACGTCTCAGGATGTCGCCTGTCGTCCTATCTCGTCTCGAATCTGTTGAGAGGTTCCACAGGTTCATCTTCGCGGATTCGACCTCGCGGGCTCCACACCTATATGGTCTCGTGCTCCCTCTCTACTACGATTACCCTCCAAAAGACGACCATCATACGGAAGACTATATTGTCGCTATACTAGAAGCGGCAACACGCCTGGAGTATCTCAAGTTTCAAACCACTATTGGCCACCTCGTATGCGCCGCCGTCGCAAAGTTGACCACTCTGCGAGACTTGACTGTCTTCTCCGACGATACCTTTGCCGGTATTTGTAACCCTGAGGCTTTGAATAGCCTTATGAGGGTCTTGCGGTCGCCTCTTCAATACCTCTGTATCAGGTATTGCGAGAAAGGGCATATGTCCACGAGTTTCTTACAGAAACATCTACTCCAGTTCGCTCCGACCCTCAAATCTCTCAGCATAGAGGACTTCCCTTTCGACGACCTTCCCTCTTCCGTGACAGCGCAGTTCGAAGCTGTGCAATCACTCAGCGTTATTTCTATATGGCAGTCCAATTTCTTCTGGCTGGAAACTCTTCTACGTTTGTTTCCAAACTTAGACGACACCCTCAGGCTGGACGGGATCATAGCGCGGGTGGAACAATTCTGGGCGATTCGAGAGCAGAACAAACAAGCGCAGAGGCATTGCACTTGGCTGGGATTCGACCGCGTCGTTTGCACCGCAGAATTGGCCTACTTGATGGCTCTTCAGTGTCCCATCCGGCGCATGGAGATCATCGAGCGGATGAGAATAGACGGAGCGCCATATCTCGCACAAGCCCTCCGCCACAACAGCCCGCGACAACTCCTTCTCCCTATCATGCTCCTTGGCCAAAATCGCCTGGAAGATCTGGACGGGTTGTTTGCTCTCGGGACCGTGGATCAACTTACCCATCTCGTGTTGTTCGTTGAGATGAAGTTCATCCTGGACGGCGGGCAGACGGGTGAACTGGACAATTTTTCTCGGGACCAGCTCCTGGTGCGCCATTCCTTCGGTTTTCATTCCTTCCAACTTGAACGTAGGCTAACATTAAATTACTGCTACGCGTTGCTTCAGGATACACTCGTCGGTACAATAAAGGAGCTCCGACGCCTGACACACCTCCGCATCGTCTTCCACCATTATATCGACCAGTGGGAGTCCGATTCAGACCTAGAATCAGAATCAGAGTCAGAGTCAGACTCGTCGGAGTCTGAGGCAGATCGTGATGCGTCGCCATCTCGCTCTGACGAGGAACTTGCTCAGGTTGTAGTATCGCAAGATGTGGACCTCTACCCCACCGCGGTGCGGTTCATCGACGCGGTGCAGACCCTTCAGTGCTTTCTCATGACCACATGCGGGATCCGCGATCGGTCTCGCTATCCCCGGGAGTACTGGCACTCGTCTAAGGCGTGGAGGGTGATCGCGCTGGATGTGGATAAGGACCGCCGTCCGCCGGGGACAAAGCAAGCCTCGAGTTCGTGGGTGGAGATCGGCAGTGGCGACGTGGAGGTCATCATTGACCAAGAGGAATTGCATGTGCACAATCGAGAGAAGGCGAGTAATCTCTGTTCATGCCCCGATTCGAGCTGACATGGTAATTATATGTAGGACCTGATTCGGACCTGCAGTAATAATGTGTCCAAGTAGGTATATCTTCTTCGACCCCCGTTACCCATTCGTTGAGTTTACGCCCGTGCTCGTATTGGTGTCCTCTTGTACTATTGGTGTCCTCTTGTACCTCTTCCTGCGACTTCTTGAGTACATTTCGCGCACTTCTACCTGTTTCAACGGGAGGACACGGCCGAAGAATATGGGCGATCATTGTGCCATTGTCTGGAGGCAAGAGCAATTCCCTCTGAGAAGTATCGAAGCTTCGAACAGGAAGGATCGGTGTGCTTGCCATGGTCTCCAATTACTGCCTAGTTGTCATATTCTTGCTGTACGTTACACGATTTAGCCTTTAGGGCATCTACCTAAGTGTCGTCCCGACTTCAAAAGCACCCACCTCACCCGCAATTCCGACTACACTGCTGCTGGTGCGCTGTGGGCTGCAGTGCGCTGTTGGAATGCAAGATCTGCATGATTAAGCCAGAACGTCCAACGTCAGGCCGCATCCGCATCCGCACCCGTAACACGCCGCGTCAGAGCCCGAGTGGCCAGGACTCGGATTCAATGTTCAGAATCGGTGGACGAGAAGAGAACCAAGGTGGAATACTCACGAAGTGAACGAGTGATTCTAGATGCGGATGAGTGCGGTTCCGTGGGTCTCATGATCCACGGCTATGGATCTGCTGAACCAGCGGAATCCCCGACGTTTGAGGCACGGAGAGCGTTGAACCAGGCGTGACTTCGAGCGCAGAGTCGACGTTCACGGCGCCGCGATTCGAGGGCCAGACATCGAAGATCTCCGACCCGCGCAGCAGGGCGCGGAGGCAACGTGCCTCGTGTACGGGTGCGGGCACTCTGGATACAGATAAGCGTTCTGCGGAGTATGCAGGGGGTGTGCCATTCTTGAGTAGGGCAATGCAGGCCCGGGTGGCGCCTAGCGAAGTAGTACGTCGGAGGGAATGTGCAGCGAGAGAAGGAGGGCACCATGGTGGCGAAATTGCACCAGTTGCGTGGCAAGAATATGTCTGGCCTGCCGTATCGCGCGACGGGCACCTATGCGAGTGGGAGACGACGTCGTGTACGAACTTCGGTAGCGACAGCCTCTGCCTGGTTTGGGTCAGCACCGAATCATACACTGCACGCAGTTCATCACAAACAACGACGAGGGCGCGTGGAAAAAATTTGGAAGCACTCATCTCTGCTGCGTGCCTGAGCTTGGAAACCTCTTCCGCCGAGCAGGGATGGATCACAGATAAGGTATGACGGTTCCAATGTTCAGGACCAGGTTCAATCATGGTCTCGAGGTGGCGAGAGCTGGCGTGCCAAGGCGTGCCTCTGCCTGCGCATTAGTGAAGGCAATAGGGTTGCGGATGGGGTCAGACGTACGCATTCAATCACAGAGAACACCCAAGTCGTCTTTGCCAGAATACTTATAGGGCTCCAAAGAGGGTCGGAATCCAAGTCATACAGTCGTGCATGTCGGGCAGGTCTCGAAGCGACTACGAGGTTGCTCGATGGTCTAAAGGGTATGGCAGTAAGTATAAGCAGCAGTACATGGTAGCAAGTGTCAGATGGTGCCGCTGGCGGGTTCCAGAGAGGAGCTGCGTCGCTGCGTCGCTGCCATCGCAGCAACCGAAGGTCTAGCGGCATCGGACGTCCGTACCGAATGATCCGGCCCGGACTACCCGCAACTGCCAGCAGCCAGCAACGCGTATCGGAGTCCTTTCCTTCTTTCTCTGTGTCCAGTACGACTCTTGCCAGTACTTTCTTTGCGTTTAACAAGTCACTAGAAAGCTATTAATTCTTCGTAAAGGCGTTCGTGGACTGGCCTGGGGCGACCAAGTAAAGTGAGTACTTATCGAAGTTAAAATCCCCTTCGCAATCGAAACCAGTGATCATCGGGGAATTATTGTCATAATCCGACTCAAGTTTTGGGGATCTGGCTGATGATGGTTAACTACCGAGGCTACTTGATCCATCATTCGCCACTTTTAAACATCCGAGAAGATCTATGAGGGTGAACTTCGGGCAGTCTCCAAGACACTCGGACGGGCATCCTGCGCAGCGAGTCATGTAGTAAGACGGGTGTTGGGCATGCGTCCAAGATCTCATCCTATGGAAATCATTTGCCTCGTGCGGGCTCAGCAAAGACCGAAAGGTTATCTTAATTCCCTGGTACGCTCTTAAATCGACTACGCCCGCTTGTTCTCAAGGTTCTATTGCCTCTGTTGATGCAGGCTGCGACCTCGCCACTTCTCGGCTATGCGTACTGGGAGCCCGTCGATTGTCCTGCCTGTGGCCACGCCCAGCTCGAATAGTATAGCGCAATGGAGTTGCACACTGAGAGCCTCCTGTAGCTCGTTATATACTACATCACCAGAAAGTGGGGATTCCTAGTTCCACCCGCCCTCGTCCTCCCTGGCTCTTTCCCGAGATGGCATTTGGAATACTCGGTAAGTTCCAATGAGTGGAGATCTCTCTCATTCATCATGGGATGACCACATCCTTGTAGACGATAACAAGCTGAACAGCATTCCGGGCACTAGCCTGCTCTCTGCGAAGGGAAGTTATCTGACTACCGAGAAAGCTGGAGAACTCAAGTGCGGAACTGGCAAGTACTCTCACGTCATCCTTATCCCTCAGCCAAGTTCGGATGACCCTCGCGATCCGTAAGTCCCACAAATGGTTGTGTTAAAACAAGTATGTTGCTCATTGAACACGACGCCGACGATAGCTTGAACTGGCCCCAGTGGAAGAAGGAGGCGTGCTTCTGGACACTGTGAGTATCCTTGTCTCATTTTCTCCCGTCATGTCATTCACCCCCTCTGTTCTTTGCACCTGAAAGCGTGTTTACAACAGGTCTCGCAGACGCGCTGTTCCATCTTGCGGCCTCTGGATACTTCCGGTTGGCGAAGGAGTTCAAGGTCTCGGTGGACCAGGTCGCCTCCGCCTTTGGCACCACTCTACCTGGGGCCGCTGCGTTCCTGTACATTTCCCCCACCTATTACGCAGCTCAAAAATGGAGTCTAACCCGTCTGGTGATAGTCTAGTGCAAACCCCCATTACTATCAAGTATGGCCTTCGGATCGTCTACCTTCTGACCACGTTCTTGGTACGTGCTGGCCTGCTTGCGACCCGCTGGAACATCATGATGGCTGACAATGCGTAGATGCTCATTTCCTCCGTTTGGACCGCACTGAGCCCCAACCTTGTGTCCATTCGTGGTTCTCGCGTATTTCAGGGCTTCGGACAAGCTGCATCAAAGTGGTGAGCTTACTACCGACGTCTATCGCTCCTGCAGAAGAGCGTACTCAATAGTATCGTGTCTTGGGTCACAGTCTGGTCACCACCACAATCGAGCACCTGTACTTGTGAGTAGTTAACTCGTCGCCTTTTCCATGAATTTCGCGGGCATGAACTCACATTGTGTTCGTGAAGTGTCCACGAACGCGGTTCGCGTTCATGTATGTGGAATGTTTTCCAGATAGCAGGTTCGCTATTGTGAGTCGTTGTGTTTCTGCTACGGTTTGTTATAGATTAACAGGAACCGGGAAGAGCGACGCTCATCAACGGCTATGTGATCGAGGACCTGTCCTGGCGACTCGGGTTCTGGTTCTTTGGTATCGCCTGTGCGCTGGCATTTATTGCGGTACTATTCTTCGTTCCAGAGGTGAGCAGCCTCTACCTTTCCCGCTTTCGGTACCCGGAGAATAATATTTTCTAGACAACCTACCATCGTCACCCATCGTCAAACGGTTCCAAGTCCGCCGGTACTAACCTTGGCCAGAAGACGTCTCAAGCACCCACTGGGAACCTGTGTCACGTCGACCCCAGTGCATCGGCCTCCAGCCCTCCTTCTTTCTTCTCCCAGCTCAAGATCTATAACGGCACCTTTTCCGATGGGAGCGTATGGTGGATTTTCCTACGCCCCTTCCCATTCATCCTCTCACCTGTCGTACGCACGCATATCTTTCTCGCTTCCCGTCCCTGTCGCACTTACACTGCCTCATTTCATTCTCTTCCAGACGTGGTTTCTTTTCCTGAGCTATTTGATCCCATCGTCGTTCACTGGTATGTCTCAGATTCCGGCACTCCTTGACCAAGCAGGGGTACAGCTGACGCATATCTAGCCCTCGTCAGCGTATGCTCATCCACGATCTTCAGTGTGACGTACGGCTTCACCCCGTCCCAAATCGTGCGTCTCTCCCCCCGCATCTTATCCTCGCGCCTCATCGTATTCGAATTCTATTTCTAGGGCCTAACAAGTATCGGAAGTATCACTGTGGTCCTACTTGCCATGGCGGCTACCGGTCCGCTCAACGACTGGTGGGTCGTCTGGATATCTCGCCGCAACCGCGGCATCTACGAGCCCGAGTTCCGGCTGGTCTTCATGCTCGGCATGCTCTTTGGCGTGTTCGGCTTCGTCGGCTAGGCGGTCGGAAACGGCAACCACATGCCCTGGGTCGGCGCCGTCGCGTGTCTCGTACGTCCCGTCCGTCCGTCCGTCCGTTCTCTCCCTGTTCGCCCAATATCGACGCAGTGCTGACTCCATCCCCTCCTCGGTCCACCGGTCATGCTGACAGGATGATCCACTTCGCGCTCGTCGTGACGAGCACGACGCGCGTCGCGTACCTGATCGACGTGCACGGCGCGAACGCGCTGCACGTCATGATGCTCACCGAGTGCGCGCGCGACCTGCTCTCGTTCGCCGGGACGTTCTTTGTCAACGGCGCCATCCTCTCCGTGGGCGTCGAGCGCACCCTCCTCGCCCTGGGCATCTTCCAGGCGTGCCTCATGCTGACGTGCATCCCGATGTGGGTGTTCGGGAAGCGCGTGCGGTCGTGGGTGAGTCCGCGTCCTCGTTCTCGCCAATCGCGCTCCTTTGTGTTTGTTGTTGTTGGTGACTGAGCACTGATAGCGGAATGAATCGGCTTGGGACAGATTGCGCGTCATCCCCGCCTTTTCGGTGGAGACCTCCAGGGGAGCGACACGCCGACGTTTCCGGCCACGCGTGGCACCGATTCGAAGTCCTGACTCTTGAACGAGGCGCGGAGAGGCGAGGTGGACTCCGTAAACGGAAGGTGGAATATGAATACGTATGCGTTTCTTTCTTCAAGAGTTTCCTTCCGACAGTGGTCGTTCAGGCTTCTCATGATCGTCTACAATAACGTACAGTGCTCTCGTCTGCAGCGGATCCGGATCGCAGCCCGCGAACTTGTAGGGACTTTAATATTAGTGCTGATTGCTGCTGGCTAATTTTGACATCTAGCATCGTGACGCACAACTAGGTGAGAATATTCGACAGGTGTGAGACATATCCCTCGCTGTAATTAGTACCACAGGTTTATTTCCGGGAACGAGGTCTAATCATGGCACTGAACGCCCTCGGTATATCAGGATGAGCACGTTCTCTAAACCAGTCAGGATCCTTGCAGAGATATAGGACCCAAATGCTTATTTCATGAAGTCGGTTCAAGTTTCAAGTTCACCATGTCTCTTCCGCCCGCGAAGCGTACACTATGCGAAAAGGAAGGACCGGATGGTGCTCAAGGAGGCTGGCAGTATGCTGCATGGTCTTAGGCCGGTGGTGTGTGTTGGGTTCCATTGTAAGTTAAAGTTTGTTCTAACCTGAAATGAATCCGCGTCTACTACTTGCCCTCCACGGTCCCCTTCTCACCGGACGCCCGTTTCGATAGTGCCTGAACGTCGAATGAATTGCGTTGAGCCGCGTGTCCGAAGTGAGCCGCTAGTTAACATGATGCATAGGCTTGCCCTGAATAACTTCCAGACGACAGATCTACCATAGACCTTGCGGGATGAGGGGTCGCACTGTCCGTTACTCGTCAAGTTCGGTATCTTCACGTCTTTTGTGGACTGTCGAGCACTTTTATACTTACCATGCATCATTCATAGCTACGTGCTCGGGGAGTAATTAGTCCCACCTTATGTGAGCGTTCATAGCAGAATTTTGTTCAAGTTGGTCCAGAACGAACTCGCTGACAGCGTTATGCAGAGCCTGGGACGTTAGATCATTCCGGAAAGAAGGGTTGAGCGGCAAGCGGAGCGAGTTCCACGACATAAACGCCCTGAGCGTGTCGTACATCCGGTCCCATGGGTCAATGAGCGCCAGATATTACGGTGGTATTTAACGGAGCGATAGTGCGGCGTTGTGTTCCAAGTTCTCCTCATTCTCCTCATCTCCTCAAACACAATGCCTTTTGGAATTCTCGGTCAGCCCTTCATCCTTGTGCATCTTGCTGACATCTGAGAAAATACTTCTACAACTAGACGACAAAAAGCTCGATAATGTTCCGGGAACCGATCTTCTGTCGGACCGTGGACGGTCCTTCCTGGCCACGATAGACGAAGGAAGGGACCTCAAACGGGGGACCGGGAAGAACTCCCATATCATCCTCATTCCTCAGCCCTCGGATGACCCCTGTGATCCGTATGTCATCTCAAGCGTGCCTATTCGAGTTCATTGGTACTCAACCGTATCGAATGGCTATGCTAGATTGAACTGGCCCAGGTGGAGGAAGGAGGCTTGCTTTTGGACCCTGTGAGTGTTCTCCATCCTAGTACAACCCTCGAATCCACCCCTCAAGTTTTCTCCTCTCCCAATCTTTATGGGCTCTCAGAGTCTTCACGTCAGGCCTTACAGGTGCATTATTCTCCATCGCTTCCGCCGGATTCCTGGTGTTAGCAAAGCACTTCGAAGTCTCTGTGGACACCGTCGCCTCTGCCCTGACTACATACGCTCCCGCGCTCGCAATATCTATGTACGCCGGTTTAGTCCAGTTCATCCTCCCCATCTTCTCTTCTTACTGCTAGTGTAGACTCTTCCAAAACACCCTCGCTGTCAAGTACGGTCTGCGAATAGTCTACCTTGGCTCCACGTTTTTGGTACGTCGCGGCACCGACGTTACACGGCGCTATGCAGAGTGCTGACTGCGTGCAGATATTCATAGGGTGTCTTTGGACCGCTCTCAGCCCGAACCTAACGTCCATCCGGGTCTCACGGATATTTCAAGGGTTCGGGATGGCTCCCGCACAATGGTATGTGCTCCGCTTGTCACGAAAGCACTCAACGGCTCAAAGAGACTGCAATCCAGTCTTATCGCAACTACCCTCGAGCACATTTACTTGTACGTGTCCAGGATATCATACTTTTTATATCTCGCTCTCACGTCTTTTTTGAAGTGTTCATGAGCGTGGCTCACGCTCGATCATATGGAATTTTGCCTTGATAGGAGGTACAACGCTGTGAGTCACTGCGCATTATTTTATCGAACCACATAGGCGGCGGGCTAATGTGACGACCGCAGGGGCCCCTTCATATATGGCTATGTCATCCAGCACCTGTCTTGGCAGCTCGGATTCTGGTTCGCCAGCATCGCCTGCGGACTGTCCTTTGTTTGTGTATTCTGCTTCGTCCCTGAGGTCAGTCGTCGTTAACGTAAGTGTCATCACGGTAGTGGACATACTAACCGCAACTTAGACAACGCGCCACCGGCAAGCACCCCAGATTCAAGTTCTTAGCCCAAATAAACAAGACACAAGCTCCGATGTCAATGACAAGAATATAGGCACGGAATCACCTCAGTCTGAAACATCTCCGTTCCTTTCTCGCCTCAAGGTCTACAACGGCACCTTTTCCGACGAGAGTTTTTGGAAGATCTTCACGCGTTCATTTACCCTCATCGCGTCGCCTGTGGTAAGTGTGGCATACATGCGAGCTTCGGTCGAGCATGTCATTCATCAACTTTCCACAGACTTGGTTCATGTTCTTGACCCTCTCGATGCAAACAGTGTGGTACTGTGGGCCCAGTCGCTTCCTCTTCATGGCCGAGAACACTGACATGCAGCTAGGGCAGCCATACTCTCGCTGTGCTCATCGACGATCTTCACGATGGAGTACCGCTTCAATGCGGCCCAAATTGTGAGCTTTCACAACATATATTTCTGCCTCGTGTTCATACCCACGCCGAAACAGGGCTTAACGCACCTGGGAAGCCTCGTCGGGGTCGTCCTGGCCATGCTCCTCACCGGACCGCTCAGCGACCGGACAATCGTCTGGATGTCTCAGCGGAATCGCGGGGTCTACGAGCCGGAGTTTCGATTGGTGCTCATGCTCACGATGCTCTTCGGAGTGTTCGGATACGTGGGCTGGGCAGTCGGAGACGATAACCACATGCCGTGGATCGGAGCCGTCGCATGCTTCGCGTATGTCCCATGCACTTCTCCACTATCCATTCACGCACTTACATTCCATGTATTTTACTCCACGCGCCGTCCCTTCTCTCATAACTCGGTTCCGTGAACACGCTGTAGGATGGTAACCTTTGGTTTAGTCGCATCCAGCGGGGCTGCCGTGACCTACCTCCTCGACACGCACGGGTCCAACGCCCAGCACATCCTCTCCCTCGTCCGCTGCGCAAACTACCTCATCCTCTACGGCTCGACCTTCGTCGACAACGCCATCGTCGTCTCCCGCGGCATCAAGGTCTCCCTCCTCATCCTCGGCGCATGCCAGGCCGCGTGCTGGCTCGCTACCCTCCCGATGTACGTGTACGGGAAACGCGTGCGGTCCTTCGTGAGTACTCGCATGGCCGGGATCCGCGTCCGAGGCTGAGCGTGCTACCGTGGCCTCTTCGATGCAGATTGCACGCCATCCTCGCCTGTTCCGCGGAGCTCCGCTGGCAGGACCGGCACCCGAATCCGACTCGACGCAGAGCGAGCCCACGGCTGGGCCGGAGATAGATGCGAAGTACTGAGTGAACGGCGGGCGAGAAGCTCTGATCTTCGAGGGGTGGCAATCGCATCAGTGTGGTCGTATAGGTTCTATAGTATGTCGTGATGGGTTCTTGAGGCTCCCGCTGGGAATGGAGGTCAACTGCACCTAGTGATACGAGGCCCTTGTGTGTGTAGGATATATAGACGGATAAATATGAAAGTATGCACATGTAACAACTGCTTCTCGCTGGTCCACAATTCCACTGAACGTGCTCATGGTCGATCGCGCGGCTTCGAACATCGAATATTCCCGGGTTGTGCGCCAATGCCTGTGACTGAGCCCTAGGCACGCCCACGCCATGTCTTTGCCCAACGCTGGTCGTCCAGATTCAATATAAATATAGCGTGTTGAGCAGTTGCAGAGCCGATTGCGTATCAACCAACAGCGCGACTCGGCCAAGTGGACGAAGAGAGCACCGCAGGTTGAGGACACGTACATAAGTCTTAGTCCGGTACCTCGACAACCTACATAGCGATCGCCTGCTGGCAGGTGAGCGACATGCGGCAGCGTCCTTCCGAGGGCATATCTAACTTAAAACCAGCTTTGAGTATCTTCCGCGAGGGGATCACTTGGATGCAACTGGGGACGAGGTGGAGACGAGGTGCAGTCCATCTACGTCCCCTAAGCCCGTTAACATAACGGGACGCGGGGTGGGGTGGCAAATCGGAGACAACGTCAATGGCGGCTCGAGAAGCGTAGGACGTACAAGCATAACTTAACCATCGAAGGTGGTGCACACGTTCTCGGCGACTCGGATAGAGGAGTGGGAAAGGAGTTATGTAGCGCGTACAAGACCAACTCAGAAGAGACGACTTACGAAGACGTCCACACAAAAATGCAATCTTTACCCAAGGACCTATTGCTCTGCCATCCAACAGCGACATGGGAGATGAGCCTTCAGTGCTCCACCGTCCTTCTGATGACTGCCAGGGATACTCTGAGAATTTGGCTATGAAAATGTCAACGATGAATGAGTAGCAGTGGGAAATGCTTACTATAAAGGCCCGAATATCCGCTAATACGCGAGTCCTAGCCCCAGAAAGCAAGATGTATAAACCCCGGTGTCGTCTACAGACTCGTCGGACCAGTAAGCAGGTTCGAGCTCGGCGGGCGCAGGAGTTGCCAGCATGCCGACTGCAGTCAACCACACATGACGAGTAACTAGAAATAATTTAAACATCTTTAGAGCTTTTTTCTTTACGACAAGGCAGGAAGGGCTCGGAGGGAGGGAAGTCAAGGTGACAAGGTCAAGTTCTGGGCCAAGTGAAATTTGAAACGCTGGATTGCTCGCGGGCGCTTCCTGATCTGGGAGACAAATATTTGGGCATGGCTGTGTGGCAGCGTGGCAGCGGCGCCTCTGCGAGTTTTCCTCTCTCCTCCCTCGAGGAATGCGACATCTCTTACACCGGTTCTTACCTATTTATAGCCCCTGAGACGACCATAAGCAGTGTTACTGCTCAGTCGGTACCCAGCTGGTGTAAATTTCCCGAACTGCGAACTACTCGGACGCAGGTAATTTGAACCTGTCGCGCGACGAGAAGTCTAGAGATTACTACTAGGACTTTACGAGGACGCTCACCACTGGGTCACTTCTGGGCCGCATCTATCACGTCGAGGAAGGCTTGAAGTGAGTGTTCAGACTCGGAGCGATGGGCTTGTGCATGGACTGACAATCCATGTTTCTAGGAATGCATCAAGTCGATGTGGCTCCTCCTGATCAACCCCGATTGAACCTCGACGTTCTGCGTCTAATCTGTAACTCCCTCACTGATGTCTCCGACGTGCTTTCATTTGCCCTCACCTGCTCTACGTTGACAGAAGACGCATTCCGGCGACGCCTCAGCATGTCGCCCATCACTCTGGTGGATAACGAGTCTGTCCTCAGCCTCCATGCCTTCATATTTTCCGACGAACCTTCCCGAGCGCGATACATATACGGGCTCAGGATTCCTGGTCCGTACATCTACGAAAACCAAGTTGCAGACCGCTCTGTTTTCGACAACAGCCTTGTGGCTCTTTTCGCGGCAGCGGTGCATATCCAGTATCTCCACTTTCCGACCTCCATTAAAGGACCCGTATTCGACGCCGTAATGAAGCTCACTACGCTGCGCGAGCTTCACGCAGTCTCCGAGGATACTCGGCGGCCGTTACTCATGCGTCTCCCCACCTTCCAGTCTCCACTCCGATCCCTGTGCATCGAGGAATGCGACACTATGGGAGACAACATTTCTGCGTTGTTCTTACACGAGCACCTGAGCCACCTCGCGCCGACCCTCGAGGAACTCGACTTGGACTTCTTCCAATTCAACATCGCTCCCTCTTCCATCACGACGCCATTCCTCGCGCTCACGTCACTCGCGTTCGCGACCGACTACATAACCTTCGAGTTCCACCCGACGGCCATCCTTCTGTGCCTCTTTCCAAACCTCAGGGGCACCCTCGTTATTGTCCCCATGAGAATCGTGTTCATACATGACTACCTTTCCGCCTTGCGGGAACACAGCGTCGAAGAGCAAAGGGCTCGTGCATGGCCAGGACTCGACCGCCTCGTCTGCGACGCGGAATGGGCCTTCGTTTTGGCACTCCAGTGCCCCATTCGCCGCATGGACATTCACATCGCGCGGTCTGACGGGAAAGGATGTCTGGCAGACACCCTTCGGAGCAACGCCCCTCGCCACCTCCACCTCACCGTCGGGTTGAAGGCGCACGAAGTGTGGGATGTCCTGGATGGCTTGTTTCCTGCAGAGGCGGCCGACAGGCTGACACACCTCGTCATCCTCGTCGAGTTCGAGGTGTACAGCAAGTGGAGGTCGCACCTCAAGGGCAAGCGTGTCCCGTGGAACCGGCTTTTCGTGCGTGGACCATCCTTCCTTTTTCGCGAACCGCGACTAACTTAAAACATACTGTATCTACTCCAGAACAAAGTCGTCGATTCGGTAGGGCACCTCCGCCCCACGCACCTCCGCATCGTCTTGGAATGCACCGTCCTCCAGGGCGTGCCGAACTCCTTCCCAGACGGACAGCTCGTGAACGCCGCGTACGAGGTTAGCGAGCCGGACCTCCTGTGCGTCGCCGCGCGGCTCATGGACACGATGCCCACTCTCGAATGTCTCTTCCTGGACGCCCACGGCGAAACGTACACAGTCCCGGTGAGAAACGACTGGGAGGTGGACGAGGACCAGACGCCCCACGTGTGGCATTTGTCGAAGGGGTGGCGCTTCGTGCACCGAGATCCGGACGAAGTTCCGGTGGGGGACATATCTTCACCTGGCCCGTGGACTGAACTGGCTGGAGAAGCCGTGGAGAGGGTCGCGGAAGAGGCGGAGCTGCGCTTGGCTCGCTTTAGGGAGGTAGGTGGTTTTTTCTAGTGTACCGGAGTCGTCGGTGCTGACCTGCTGCGGGAGCAGATACGGCAGTGGAGGAATACTGAGTGATCCCTCCGTAGACCACGTCCACATTCTCACCTATTAGATCTTGTTCTTCAAAGTTCACACATCCTGCCCTGCTTGAAGCGCAGGCAATGAGCAAGTCTCGGAGCAGCGGACCCTTGACAGCCTGAGGTCCTTCCTGAGTCCTTTTCCTTGTACGCCCTTCTCATTTGTTGGGACTCGCTCCGCTGTGGACCGGGCACTTCGTCGATCGCGCGGCATCCCCGTCTTTTCAGCGGGGACCAGTGTCCGATATCTCGTCCCCTCCGTTTCCACCGGGGACTGCCTCGAAGGACTCATAAACTGATGGGCAAGCCCCAGTGCGAGTCCGTTAGGTTGTCGTTTATTACTATTCGGAGGACTGTCCTCTACTCAGGCTTCTGTGTGCTTCAGTTCGAGTTTCTCGGGGACGTTATTGGTCCGTACTACTTACGATTATGTAACGACTCCAGCCATCGCACGGGCCTCATGCCAATAGCCGCTGTACATCAGTGATGCTCACGCCCTTGTACGATCCGTTCTGTGCGCCTTAAGCTTGTAACCGACTTGACTGCCTGTGCGCGCGAGTACCCAGAGAGTACGTACGCCACCGTACTAAATGACGACCTTAACATGGCTAGAATTCTGTACTTACTATTCCACTCGCGTTAGTCCCGTATCCTTTTCGAAGTAATTCCGTGTAGTCCGTCTCCCTCATATTCGCCCTTGTCGGTGCTAAATGTGTACCAGTGACTCTCGACCTCAATCTGCGTGGAGCTCGAGTTATCGTTATCTCAAGATCCTAATGGGCGCTTCAAGGTAGCTTCGCCGCGTCTCCAGTGCTGACTCGAATCGGATCCTCCCACGAGCAATGCAACTTCTTCCTCCTTTCCTCCTATTGAGACGACCACATCTGCAGGTAAGCAAGTTACGGTACTGGGCTAACTATTCGCTATGTACATATCTCTGACCGTGAACTTCCGACGCAGACATCATAGACCGAGTCACTTCAAGGTCCACCTGCCCCGCGACGTGACGCGATCTCTGGAGATTAGTGAAATATCCTATCCCTAAGACCTCTATCGTTGGATCGCCGGAGATTCGCAGTAAGTCTGGCCCAGCCAGGTTCGGAGAGACTGGATTGATTACAGGCTAAATCTTCCGTTCCAAAGATGCACAGATTCGAAGCGGATCTCCTTGAGCAACCCCGGTTGAACTTCGACGTTCTTCGTCTGGTCTGCAACTCGCTCACCGAGATCCCTGACATCCTTTCCTTTGCCCTCACTTGCTCTGCCTTCGCGGTTTTCGCTTTCCAGAGGCGTCTCAGAATGTCTCCCATCAACTTGTCGAATGACGAGGTGGTCGACAGCTTCCATAGATTCATTTTCGCCGACAAGGCTGCCCGCGCGCCATACATATATGGACTCAAGCTCCCCAGCATGCACAGGCTCCGTCGCAAAGAGTCCCCTGGTTCTTGGTTGCAAGCCATGCACGACCAGCTCGTGTCCATTTTAGAGGCAGCAGTACATCTCGAGTACATGTACTTTCCAACCAACCTCGACCTCGACCCCGTACTCGCGGCGGCGGCGAATATGACCTCTTTACGCGAACTACGCATAGTTTTTGAGGCGCTTGCGTCGTTTCCCAAGTGGAGTCCATGGAAGCTTTTGGGCACCTTCCGGTCCCCGCTACGATCCCTCCGCATCGACTCTTCCAATGACTCGGCTCGGAACGAGGGGTTTTCTGTAAAGTTGATACACGACTACCTGGCCAACTTTGCACCGACTCTCGAGGTCCTTGAGGCCCACTCCATTGACTTCGACGACTTTCCCTCCCCCGTCATGACGCAATTCACTGCGCTTAGGTCATTCACCATTCACACTGTCCACAATTTCAACCAGTCCACAATGGAGGTCCTCCTGCAACTGTTCCTGAACCTAAACGACACCCTTGCTCTGGGGTTTCTGGGGGTAATGGGTAGTATGGAACACGACCACCGGGCCCTGCGGGAGTGGTACAGCAGACTCGCACTTGGTCGGGCTTCAATCACGTTGTCTGCGACGTCCGATTGGCCTTCCTCATGGCTCTCCAATGCCCTATTCGCAGGCTGCACATCGCTGTGTTTCGGTCCTATGGGAGGGTGCTCTTAGAGCCCGTCCTTCGTGACAGCTGTCCTCGGTTCCTCCACATCAGTCTGCAGGACATCGACATCTTGCACAACTTGGACGATCTCTTCCTCAATACTAGTTCTGAGGAGGTAGACGCTCTGACCCATCTCGTTGTGTTTGTCGATGTCGAAGTCCGTGGGTCATGGCATGCAGAATCCGTACGGATCCCAAGTTGGGCTCAGTTCAGGGTGCGTCGCGGTAACCAATGTACCCGTTCGGTACTGAACGACAGCTCACCGTGATTGTATCCGTGATCTCAGGACAAACTGATCGACTCAGTGAAGCACCTCCGTCTCACGCACCTCCGCATCGTCTTCCACTACGCCATTTGGTGGCCCCAGCAGCGGGCCATACCGACCCATTCCCTGACCCCGGAGCAAATTGCCGTGTATATCGCGGACAAGGGGGATCTCCACACTGTCGCGACCCGCATCTTCGACGCGATGCCGACTGCCCAGTACATCTTCCTGACCACCTGCGGCCATTCGTACCCGGACCGGCACTTGAATGAAAAGAGAACCGACGGTCTGACGGTGCTGAACAAGTGGCACGCATCGAAGGCCTGGCGGCGCGCCGCTCACCCCCTCGCCGAGGGACGCCGTGAGTTGTCTAACGCGAAGGCGTCCCCGGTCGAGCTCAGCGGGGAAGCTACTGAGAAGATCATAGCCCAGGAGGAGCTGTATTTGTCTAGTGATGAGGAGGTGTGCACGAAGTTCGTCTTTGCAAACTGCTGAAGCTGACATTGATGGTGCAGGACCAAGTACGGGAGTGCAGCGACGTCACGGCTAGGAGAGATTGACCCATCTGGCGGCCCGCACATTCAAGTCTAGTATTTTCCAGTGGCCCCCGAGCGAAAGTTCGCCTTCCTTGGTCGTGATGTATGTCTCTTGTGTCGGGGGTTTTCGCTTTCGTAAGCCGTCGATAGTCGCAACGTTCGTTGGAGGTGCTGAAAGTCACCTCATTCGGCTATTCTCGCCCTGTCCGTGCACTAATGTAGATGACTTGATATTTGGTGATCACTTGCCTTCTTGTCGCCTTGTGAATCCTGATGCCCCCATGCCATCGCTACAATTTACTTGTATGACAGAATCTCTACGATGTTTTCGGCTAGGGCTAGCTAAAGAGACCTAAGCTACTATAGTAGTAGGAAGTTCTATACTTTCGAGTAGCCAAATTTTTCCGATAGCGCAAATGCCGATATTTCGTATGGGACCCGGGTCTTATACAGACTTTTAGCCAAAGCAGCAAGTAGTACTGTACAAGCTCGGACTCGGGGCAGAAATCCGGCGGAAACGCCCATGGCCCGGGACTAGCGCTTCTGCATCCCAAATATTTGTACACAGTTAGACTCACCAGCCACACTGCCAGTGGCAGCAAGGTCTGAGTTGTCCTCCTTCCGCATTGACGACAGCACCTTGAATACCGCTGTCCTCCGATTATCGCTGTGCTCTTACACAACCACACCTCCCGATGAACGAGAGTTCAAGTTCAAGTCGCGAGATTTGGAAAACCGGATCCTGGGAAGATCATGAGGCGGCGGACTCAGAGAAAGGCCATGGTAAGTCGAGTCAACCAAGCTCGGGATTTGTAGTAGCTTTCCAATGGGCTGACCACTGTTCCTGTTCACGATCCAAGGGATGCACTCGTACGAGCGATACACAGATCCTCATGAAGAACCCCGCTTGAATTTCGATATCCTCCGCCTTCTCTGCGACTACCTCACTGATATCCCCGATGTCCTCTCCTTCGCGCTCATCTGCTCTGCCCTGACCGAGGACGCTTTACGACGACGTCTTCAGATGGCTCCGGTCCATCTGTCAAATGCCAAGGTGGTCAAAAGCTTTCACACCTTCATCTTCTCCAACCAACTGTCGCGCGCGCCGTGCATATACGGGCTCAAGATTCCTAGCTCAGAGGCATACTACGGTCTCAAATTTAGGGGCGAATCTGACATTCGAACTATCGAAACCCTTCTTGTGGCTATCCTAGAGACAGCAGTACACCTCCACTACCTCGACTTCCGGACCTCTATTAGCAGCTTTGTATTTGACGCCATGGTCCAGATGACCACTGTGCACGAACTCTGGATCCTCGCTGACGCGAGTTTGGAGGTATCACGCACTCGAATCGCTTCCTTCCAATCCCTACTTCGATCCCTGCACATATCTGGAAGCGATGTTCCGCGTGGTACGGTATCTGCGAGCTTCCTGCACGACCACCTGCGCCATTTCGCACCAACCATCGAGCTGCTGGAGTTGGATTGTTTCCTGATCGACCTCGTTCCCGCTTCCATAACCACACAGTTCTCCGCGGTTCGATCCCTCGAGATCAAGGCCCCCCTCATCTACGACTTCGACCTGCTAGAAGTCCTTTTGCGACTCTTCCCAAAGCTGGACCACATGCTCACACTCGGCTCCTTCCGCCCGCGCCTCGGAGAAGACGACACTCCAGCTTTCCGGGAGCGAAGCAAACAGGCACAGAGGGCCCATGCTTGGTCAAGGCTGGACCGCCTTGTTTGCGATGCTGAAACTACACACTTCATCGCTCTCAAGTGCCCTATCCGCCGCATGGATATTGAGGTCAACTGGTCAGGCGCGGCGCAGTTTCTCGCGAACACGCTGCGCCACCAGTCCCCTCAACAGCTGCACATTCGTCTGTCGCTCTTCGATGGTTTTGGTACCTTGGACGTCCTGTTCCCTCTCCAAGTGGCGGCCAAGCTGACGCATCTGGTCATCTTCGTGGACATCGAGGTCCGCCACGGGCGGCGGTCCGGCCGGCGCCAGGACGACATAGTTCGTTCGAGGCGGTTTTTGGTGAGTAAATGACCGCTTTGTAGTATTGACTCGAGCCGCCTTCAGCTCACAATGAGGTGGTGCACCGGCACTGTCCCCGTCATGCAGAATAGACTGGTCTCCTCAATAAAACACCTGCGACTGACGCACCTTCGCGTTGTCTTCCACTATTCCGTCTACCTGTTCATGCGGAAGGCCGTGCTCGATGCCCGCCTTGGGGATGTTGGAGCGGCGGACGGAATGGACCTTCGTCTCGCTGCGGAGCGCTTTTCCGGCACGATCCCGACCCTGCGGTATGTCTTCCTGACAACCTGCGGCCAAACGCACGCCACGCCGACCAGGAAGAGATGGTCTGAATTCCGGACTCAGATGCTCCAGAAATGGCACTCGTCGAAAGCGTGGCGCGTCGTCCGTGCTCAGGCTGATGAGGAGCTCCATCCCTCGGACTCGGACGTGGAATTGGGCCCGGGTTCGTGCGTGGAGCTTAGCGGGGAAGCGGGGGAGAGGATCGTGCACCGGGAGGGGTTGGAACTGTCTCGCCGTGAACAGGTACGCTGTTTATCTTCGCGCCCACTATCGAAGTTGACGCGCCGCAGGATAAGGTACAAGTGTACAACGGTTCTAACGGTTAGAGGTGGAGTGATTGGCATTAATATTCGTTTCTCCGTGAACGACTTTGTCTTTCGGCGACTATGTGGCTGGGTCTACCCGAGCTTGATCTGGGTAGTAAAATAACGTATCGAACTTAACATGATGTAGGACGAGGTGCGACAGTGCGCTCGGGCAACGGCCCAGGCCAGTTGATCCGTCGACCGGCGGCAACCATTCCCCTCTGTCAGACACATTCGTATTTGCCAATGACGTCGTCTCCCACTGGGCGTTGACTTGATAGTGGAAAGAGGCTGCTTCTGTCTTACTTTGTAGACATTGGTTTTCTTGACACCTTCTCTCGATTGCTACTGAATCCTGCTCTCCCCATGCACTCGTCAATGTTGTGTCGTAAGTTTATGTTTGCCTTTGTATACCATTGTAACAACCCGCTTAATTCCTGCGACATCTACTTACTCGAACGTCGTCTTCCGAGTTGAAGCCCCCCCAGCATCCCCAGAGTGTAATGCCGTGCCCGACTCTGGGCCCTCGACTCCGAGGCCCGACATGCTAAAATTCGACTTTGCGTAGCCCTTCAAGTTCGGGCCTCGCTGAGGTCCTACTCTCTCCAGGCCATGGGAGCGGGTGCAATTTTGTATACTACATAGTCTGCTCGGAAGTTGCGGTTGCCCGATCTCGCCTGTCGACCGTCGGATTGCCCTTATTCACGCGCAAACCATGCGGCCGTGGTTCCGGATGGCGACGGAGTGGTATTGGCAGACTGCTGTTTGTACTTCTTTATTCGTTTGTGAGAGGAAGGGTATGTGCCACAGCCAAGGCATAGAGGTCGTCGTCCTGGGCTAAACTTGCTACCCCGGCGGCCCGAACGGCCGGGGCTCGGCCCGCGCCGGCTGACGGGCGCTTTCTCGGGAACAAATATTTGGGCACCGTCGTCACTGCGACCGTGTGGCAGGGACTGCTTGTGTTTTGCTCCCACCATGAACCAGTTCCTTCTGCATTGCATTATTTCCCCCCCCTGATACGAGCACACCGACAGGTCTACGAGTAAGTAATAGATTTGTTCATCAGGTAAACATGTCTCTGACTGAGGGCCCTAGACACGTTGACTGATCAAACTCCGAATCTTTGGGATACAGGTCCTCCCCGAGGTGCTATCTATCAAAACACCAAGGCCTAGGTGAGTTTCAGCCGATGGCTTGCCCGAGTATGGCTGACAATTTGTGGTTCCAGGAATGTCTCGATCTATCGCAGATCTAAGTCTACGTGGGCAGCCTCGATTGAACTTCGACATCCTACGCTTGGTCTGTGACTCACTCACTGATATTCCCGATGTCCTATCCTTCGCACTCACCTGTTCTGCTTTGACTGAGGACGCGCTACTGCGACGCCTCCGGATGGCGCCAGTCGATCTGGGAAAGGGCGAAGTAGTGGATGGGTTTCACACCTTCATCTTTTCAAACGAGCAAGCTCGCGCGCCGTGCATATACGGGCTTAAGATCAGAGCAGCCTCATCCTACGCTCTCCGATACATGGATGAATTCGAACTTTATATTGTCGAAGACCTTCTCGTGGCCATTCTGGAGGCAGCAACACATATTCAGTATCTCGACTTTAACACGTCCATTACCGACTCCATGTTCGACGCCATGGTCAAGCTGACCACCGTGCGCGAGCTGCGCATAATCACCGATGTGCCCAGGTACCAAGAGCAGTTCCTCAAACGTCTCGCCATATTCCACTCCCCACTTCGATCGCTTCATATCTCTGGAAGCAAGCTGGCCGGAAGTAATATGCCCGCGAGCTTCCTGCGCGACTGCCTGGACCACCTCGCACCGACCCTCGAGTTCCTCGATCTGGACGATTTCCCTATCGATATCGTTCCCTCCTCGGTAACGACGCAGTTTACCGCAGTTCGCTCGCTCAAGCTCCAGACTTACTTCACCTCCGACTGCGACCTGCTCGGCGTCTTGATGCGATTGTTCCCGAACGTGGATCACACGCTAGAGCTGGGCTCTCTGTACGCCTCCGTCCTAAAAGACGACATTCCCGAGTTCCGAGAACGCTGCGACGAGGCACAGAGGCGCCACTGTTGGTCGGGGCTGGACCGGCTCATTTGCGACCCCTACACCGCGTACCTCCTCGCTCTCCGGTGCCCCATCCGCCGCATGGACATCAACGTCGGTCCGCCTAGGGCTGGCCGGTATCTCGCCGATACCCTGCTCCTCCATTGCCCCCCACGCGTCCATGTCTGCGTATCGCTCCCCGACGGCTTTGGGGTGCTGGACGGCCTGTTCCCTCCCTCCCGAGAGGCGGCGGGCTTGAGGCTCACGCACCTAGTCGTCTTCGCGGACACCCGGATCCACCACGGACGGCGATCGAGCCGCCGCAACCGCTGTGACAGCATCCACTCTGATAGGCTTGTCGTAAGTCGATGACTGCTCCACACATTAGCTCGTGCGCAGCTCACGTTCGAGTGCATTCCATTAGAAGAGACTGCTCAACACCTCCGCCTCACGCACCTCCGCATCGTCTTCCACTACAACATCTACCTGTCCCGGGCGCGGAAGACCGCAGTGCCCAATGCGGACTCCGTGGGCAACGTCCCAGTTGGGGACGGAATGGACCTTGAGGTCACTAAGGCCCGCATCGCGGACGCTATGCCGATCCTTGGGTACCTCCTCTTGACCTCCTGCGGCCAGACACACGCGATTCCGTCCAGGAAGGAATGGTCGGAATACAGGGTCGAGACAGTCAACAAGTGGCTCGCGTCGAAAGCGTGGCGCGTCGTCTATGATCACGACAGCGAAGAGATCCATCTCGGCCCGGACGACGCAAGGCCGGGTGCACGTTGCGTGGAGCTCAGTAGAGAGGCAGAGGAGAGGATCGCTCGGGAGGAGGAGTTGCAGCTGTCTTGTAATGAGGAGGTACTACAGCGTCTCTCTCTCTCTCCCCACAAAATACGGAAGCTGATGTGGCCACAGGAAAAGGTACGGAAGTGCAGCAGTTCCGAGAGGAGGTAGAGTGATTGTTCCGCCAATGAGTCTGCCCTCATAGTCTATTTATCGAGACGCCTTCCTTGCGACACGTATGGTCGTGTAAGGGCCACCACATCCTGGTGGACGCGCTGCGCAGCGAGATGACTGTGTATTCATGCGAACACTACCTCTCTTCTATACTAATTTAACGGCATGCCGCGTTGCCCAATGGATGACGTCGCAGATCTGCACACACATGAGCCTTCCCTGGGGGGAGCTTCTCTGTACTATTAGCCACCGTTCCCGCCAGCTTAAAGTAAATGGTTAGCATGTTAGGCAGGTACCCCACTAGAACCGTCAGCCCTGTGTATTCTTTAATGCAGAAGCGGTAAATGCTGGAGGATCCGGAGGTGGTTCAGGTGTCCTGCTCTTCTCTCCGAGTCTGAGACGCCTTAGAGACGCCTATGGGCGCTTATTACACAACAAATTTGGACACCGCCGCTCCCCGAGTCGACGCTCGCTACCTTGTCCATTTCCCCCAGGTGCGACTTCAGGTGAGCAAGATAACTTAGCTTCTCCAAGCCGGATAGGTATCACCATGATATCTCTAACTTAGAGTACAATTTCCCACCGGTTCTATGCCATGAAGACATCCGGCGCTGGCACTGACTCATTACGCGGCGACTATCTGTTTTGAAGACCGCATTATAGAAAGCTCATGGTGAGTTTGAACTGACCAGATTCTGACCAAGTGCCTTGTTTATCAACCGAACAATTCGTATCTCCAACAGGAACAACCTCGACTGAACTTCGACGTCCTACGCCTGCTTTGCAACTGCCTCACCGATGTCTCCGATGTCCTTTCCTTTGCGCTCACCTCCTCAGCCTTAACCGAAACCTCGTTTCGGAGACGTCTCCGGATGGCACCCGTCAACCTGCGGGACATCAAGTCCGTGGACGGGTTTCACGCCTTCATCTTCTCGAACCAGGCTGCACGCGCTAAATACATCTACGGTCTCAAGCTTCCGGGTCCACTCGTCTACGACATCCCAGTAGTGGACACATGGCGTCTCGAATACCGCATCCTGACCCTTTTGGAGGCGGCGGTGCACATTCAGTATCTCGACCTTCCCACTTCTACTCCACGCCGCGCGGGCGCTGTTCGACGCTGTGGTAAAGTTGACCACTTTGCGCGAACTCAATGTGGATGCAGACCACAGTTGGGGTCCTCTATGTCAGAATCTCATTACATGTCGATCTCCCCTTCGAGCCCTCCGCGTTACAGGAGGCAGCCACTGGGGCAGTGATATCGTTTCTGCGTACTTCCTCCACAAGTTCCTGGGTCACTTCTTACCAACCCTCGAGATCCTTCACTTGGACTACTTCCCTATCACGCTCTTTCCCACTCAGATCACGACGCCGTTCCTGGCGGTCCGATCTCTCAAGCTCAAAAGTGTCTGCAGCTCCCCTGACTCCCTGGCCGTCCTTCTGCAGTTATTTCCAAACCTGAACAGCGAGCTCGAGATAGGCTGGTGGTACAGACATGCCAAGGAAGACACATTTCCAGGAATTCAGGAACAAAGTACAGGGACTTCAGTCAGGTCGGATAATCTTTCACCGTTAGTTACTGAAGTTCATAGTTTATCTTCTCCAGTAAGGATAAGCGCCCGCAGGGCGCCCACTAGTTAAACTTGAACGCCGTCGGGTTTACCCCGACGGCGGGATTAACTTTTCGGGACATTCAACCCAGAGCGCCAAAATCGAGAAATAACCCGAGCGCGGATCGAACCCACGGTGCGCGGGGCATGACTGACGCGCTGAAGCCAGCTGGGCTACAATGCCTTTACATTTGTTCTAAGTAATAGAAATATATCCCCTTTGGCCCCTCCCACATTTACACCACTACTTGCGACAAATGAATAATAAAACATCTTCATCTCTTTTCTAGAGGACTAATTGAGGCCATTCTGTTCTGGTTTACTACTGGTCTTCAATAATAAGTTGTTGATAAAGTTTATCTCCAATTGAACTTTAATCTTTCGTGGTAGTTGATCTGGCGGGTGGTATCATTTCCAAATTGGGGTGGCCCACAGGGGGGTCGCACCTTACAGGCGCTCGGAGCTTGCTCGGAGCCGTGGAGAATGGCAGTCGGCTTATGTGGGTAGGTCCGGCCACGGAACGAATAATTAATTAAAAATTAATTAGGGAGGAAGAGGGAGAATGTCAATGTAGGCATACAGGATGTCCCAGAATTAGACCTTCCAGGATTGTGAGTTGCCTACAGAGCCCGGAAAATGAGTCTGAATGATAAAAGGATGTGAGGAGTGGGTCGGATTTAATTTTGCGGCCGGCGCTAACGCGCCGGATGGAGGACCTTCCAGAGAGATATAATTTGGCTGCCCCTGCAGGGGTACATCCTGCCCTCAAAATTTGTGAGAAGGCACGTTAACTCTTGTAGAACCTTCCCTCTTGGTTTCAATTGTAACAATGTCCACTGAAAGGTGTTAGCAAGCTACCCGCTAGCGCAACTTGCCACGGGCGCTTAGTGCATCCCGAGTGCGCCTAGTTGGGGACAGATATTGGCCACCAGCTGGCAACAATAAACATATTAAAATAGTCCTAAAACTTTGTTTAAATATTCCCAGAATGCCCTTCTCCCTACATGGTGGAAAGTGATCAAATTATTCGAGTATGATTGCTCGCTGCGAGCACCGTAGCCGCCCGGCCACCTACTGCATTAGGCAGGTACCCACCACATTGGGCAGGTGGACCGGTCGGCCCGGTAGGTCCTAGGTTTCAATGTCCGCTAGGACCTAATGAGCCTACCCGCATAAGCCGACTGCCGTGGAGAATTTGGCCAAGGGTGGGAGGGGCCAAAGGGGATATATTTCTATTACTTATAACAAATGTAAAGGCATTGTAGCCCAGCTGGCTTCAGCGCGTCAGTCATGTCCCGCGCGCCGTGGGTTCGATCCGCGCTCGGGTTATTTCTCGATTTTGGCGCTCTGGGTTGAATGTCCCGAAAAGTTAATCGCGCCCTGCGGGCGCTTATCCTTACTGGAGAAGATAAACTATGAACTTCAGTAACTAACGGCGAAAGATTATCCGACCTGACTGAAACTGGTGCAAAGTAGGGAGGCGCAGGACACGCATGGCACCTGGTCCGGTCTCGACCACCTTGTCTGCGACGCTCAAACGGCACTGCTCTTGGCTCTCCAGTGCCCCATCCGCCGCATTTCTACCAAGATCATACAACCTCGCGCCTCGAAATACCTAGCGGATGCGCTGCGCCACAACTGCCCTCGACAACTGCATGTCGCCGTGGAGTTGGACGAGGGCTTCGGCGGTCTGGATGGCCTGTTCCCCGCCGAAGCCGCGGGCACGCTGACGCATCTCGTCATGTCCGCCCACTTCGCGGTGAGCTACCCACCCGGCGCGCGCCGCAGGGCCAACAAAGTTCACTGGGATCGGTGCATAGTGAGTACCGTACTACACGTCCTCCGCTCCATCATGTTGACACCCTGCTCATATTGTATCCGTATCCCTTTCCCCGCGGTGCCTTTCGGATATTCTAGGACAAACTGGTCCACTCTATCCGGCATCTCCGCCTCACGCACCTCCGTGTCGTCTTCCGTGCCTCCGAGCACCGGTCGTCGAGGACGCCTCCACGCCAGGACAAGCTCTTCCAGGCCGGGTGCGGAGTCGACCTTTTCCCCATCGCACGCCGCTTCGTCAGTGCCATGCCGAGCCTCCAGAACGTCTTCTTGACGGCGTGCGGCTCCACGTACGTCGTTCCGACGCCGAAGGCCCGTATTGCATTTTAGAGGCGGACGTTGGACAGCTGGCTCTCGTCCGGCGCGTGGCAGGTCGTGCATGGCGAGGAGGTCCTCCATCCCGGAGGGCCGTCAGATGCGAGCGTATCAAGCTCGTGCGTCGAGCTCAGCCGCGAAGCGACGCAGTGGATAATGGACCGAGAGGAGCTGTACCTATCTCGTGCTGAGGAAGTAAGTGATTTTGCTTTTGCTCTGGGCAAAGTATCAGTATCGGAACTAACGTCATGCATAGGACGAGGTACGGCAGTGTGGTGAGCCTACTCCGAGGAGCTGATCCCTCGACGACAACCCGTGGCCTTCGTATTTGCCAATGGCGTCTTCTCCTACAGTATGGGGCATCTACGAGACTAGATTGCTTTGGTCTCATTCTGCAGACGTTCGTTTTCCTACTCTAGAACGCTACCAAATCCTGCGGTCCTCGCGCACTCGCCAAAGTTATTTATTAACAGTTTACATGTATATTCATGCCGTTTTAACGACCCGCACAACTCCAGCGATGTCCACTTACTATTGACTCGACCGCCGTCTTTGAAACCAACCTTCCAGCATTCCGAGTTTCACTACCTGCGAAGGCTTAACGCCGCGCTTGACTCGGGACCCTTCCTCCCCTCCGTCCGTCTCGCTGAAATCCGACCCGCTCCAAGTACGCTTCGTGCCGACCCGAGACCCTGTTCGCGCCAGCTAACGCGTGCGGGTACGTGCTGGGATTGGGCGATCTCGCCGGTCGACCGCTGGCCAAACCTTCCGGATCGCCTTCATGCATGTGCCGACCATGCGGTCGTGGCTCCGGAGCGGCGACAACGCGATGTTGACGTTCATGGACGGCGTCGGAGCGCACGCGCACGTCCGAGACGACCATCCGTCGAGTTCCTCCGAGTCTAGATCTGGAGAGTCGAGCAGATCTCAGTCGTGGTCGGGGACTCGGAGCGCTCCCTGCGGGCCCCCACCGCACGAGCCTAGGACGAAGATATCCTCTGGGGAAGGGCTGCGTGAGGGAGCCTTGGGAGGACGATGTGCTCGTAGTGCTGCTTGAAGAGCTGCAAGAGCTCAAAATGCGGGCTCCGGACCCGTGGATGGTTTGGTCCTCCGCAGTCCAGGCGCCAGCGGGTCTGGGTGGGTGTGGGATTCGGGATGAGCGATGCGTGTGAGGACCGAGCAACGTCAACCGATAACCGAGCGACGAGAAGAAATTGCTGGCCACGACGATGAAAAAAGAGAGAGGATGGTGTGGAGGAGGAAGCGCTGGGGATGCGCATAGGCGCTTGCTCTCACTGGAGCACAAATATTTGGGTATGTCCATGTGGCGCATGGCCTCGCACTCGTTGCCGCTGCCTCTCTTCGCTTCTCTTCTCTCGTCCAGCACAGAGCAAGGCAATCTCTCCTACTCCCGAGTTTACCGTCACCTAGCTCATCCCGCCGACGCTATCTGCTTTAGATACTGCATTGCAGAAGAGTCGTGGTAAGTTCGCACTTACCAGCCTCTGAGCGGCTCGCTCGTTTGTAGACTAAATCTATTTCGATTCTAGCGATGCAGTCCAGCGTGGAACTCGGGCACCAGCTCCAACATGGACAACCTCGGTTGAACTTCGACGTCCTACGCCTGCTTTGAAACTACCTCTCCGACGTCTCCGATGTCCTTTCCTTGGCACTCACCTGCTCTACCGTGACCGAAACTGCCTTCCGGCGACGTCTCAACATGTCACCCGTCTATCTGCGAGATGACAAGGCGGTTGATAGCTTTCACCGCTTCATCTTTGCGGATGAGGCCGCCCGCGCGGCCCGCACATATTTGGGCTCAAGCTTCCCGATCTCGCCAGGTACAGTGTTCTAAAGTCTCATCCCCGGCGTCGGACCATCAACGACCGTCTCCTGTCCACTCTGAAAGCAGCAGTACATCTCGAGTACCTCAGTGTTCCAAGTAGTCTCCCTACTCTCAACCCCATCATTGCCGCAGCGGCAAATACCACCTCCCTACACGAACTATCGATAGCCCTCGACATATCCTTAATCTCTCCATTACGACTCATGGGCTGCTTTCTCTCGCCCCTCCGATCTCTTTGCATTGGCACCACTGCCCAGCCCGAAGGAGGGATTTCCGCGAGGTTATTATACGACCACATAGCCATTTTCGCACCCACACTCCAAGTTCTCGAGCTAGCGCAGGAAGTCAACCTCGACATTGCCTCCTCCTCAGTGACGACCCAATTCACCGCGGTCCGCTCCCTCAAGATCCACTCCCTCTCCGAGTTCAACAAGTTCACGATGGAGGCCCTTATCCGACTATTCCCGAATCTGGACGGCACCCTCGTTCTGGACGACGTGTTCAGCATCGAGGCGGAGAACGGCTATTCGGACATGCGGGAGCGGAGGGAGTATGGAGATGCAGAAGACCTGGCACGCTGGGCTGGGTCTCGACCGTCTCGCATGCAACGCCCAGCTGCAGTCCGCCTTCCTCATGGCGCTCCGGTGCCCCATTCGCAGAATGGACATAAGGGTACCCCGAGACCACAGCAGGCCGTATCTGGCCCCCGCCCTGCGCCACAACTACCCGCGACTGCTACACCTCTGTGTATCGTTCGGAGACGACCTGAGCGACTTGTGCGGCCTATTTGCTCCTGAAGGAGCGAGTAACCTGACGCATCTCGTCATATTCGTTGGCTTTAGGGTCAGTCACCAGTGGAGGGGCGCGCCCGAGCCGAGCGCAGTGTGGGATCACTTCGTGGTACGTAACTTACAGCTACTAGGTAGTATCAACGCTCAACGAACACCATATCCATATCAGAACGAACTGATCGTCGGAATAAAGCACCTCCTTATCACCCATCTCCGCCTTGTCGTCCACTGCGACATCGACTTGGTCGATGATCCTGCTGGTACCCTCCCAAAAAAAGACCCTACGGACACGGATGTCGTGCGCGTGGGTAAAATGGATCTTCGCCCGGCGGCGACCCAGCTGGCCAGCGCGATGCCGACCCTCCGATACATCTTCCTGACCAGCTGTGGCTGCACACACAGACTCGTCCCCCATGATCCATGGGGACTCAGCACCGAGCGGCAGATGCTGGACAAATGGTTCTCGTCCAAGGCGTGGCAGGTCGTGCACGCTCACGCTCACGACTCGGACGACGGGCCGTCGAACGTGCAAGTCGGTGCGGCGTGCCAGTGCACCGTGACGGAGCTCAGCGGGGGCGCGGCAGCGAAGATCGTGGATGAGGAGGGGTTGGAGCTGTCGCGCGGCGAAGAGGTGGACAGCGAGCCTGTTTCTCCGGAGTCCGGGGTCATCTGCGTATACCGAAGCTAACCTCGACTCGGACGATTGCCACAGAACGAACTGCAGAAATTCGGGACTTCAAGAACTTGAGCATCTCTCCGTGCACTCGGACAACTATTCTAGAGCAATTCTCTTGGAACAGAGAACGTCGCCTCGCACGATTCGACATTCTTCACCAAGTTATCGTTCTCGGGCGCAGCCTCAAGCCTCCGCCCTCTTCATCCTCGCTGCGTGCTGGCCCGCGTCCGTCCCGCTAGCCACGGAGGCCACCGCGTGTGCGCCTTCGTAACTGTCCATGCCACCATACCCTTCTTTCCCTCGAGTTCATTGCGAGTCCCGGAGCCTATTATTAGAGTAGAATGCACGTTACGCAGATCGCGCGCCATCCCGGTCTCTTCAGTAGAGACTTCCAAGCCGCGGAGTTGGAGTCTGACTCGCCCACTAGCAACCTGCAGCCGGTGCACAGAGCGAGATTGAGTCGAAGCATTGAGCCGGCAATGATACTGCTAGGGGCGGGAGTTCGAATGTTCAAGATATACTAGCGGGCTTCCGCACCTTGATGTCGCCGAGATCGTGGTTTGACAACCAGAAAACCTGCATGTATGCGCGATATACTGATAAATTTGCCTGTCTGTACATGTCAATGCTGCTTTTTCATTCTGCTCGAAGCCGCACCATGTCGCGCTCTCCCAAAAGGATACCATGGAAGATCTGCGCATACCCACCAGTCGCATACACCTTCACCTTGCACGAACCCGCACATGTCACAGCTCGCGTGCGCACGAGCAGGACGGTCTTGGGCAATTTGACATGCGCGAGGACGTATATCTGGTACAGGTGGAGCAGGCGGGGAAATAGAAGGGGACGCGGCCGGACCGTCGCGCGAGCTGGGCGATGACGCTAGAGAGGGACAGCTGCGAAAGAACATGGCAGCCACAGGTGCCCAAAGTGCCAGGATTCGCAGATACAGACAATAAAGAGCGTACCAAGTACCGAGTGGGTGACGTGAGCGGGCAATCCGAGCTCTCCATGATATACATGGTGACCAGCGCTGCGAGCGCCCCGCTGGCAGCGAGCGACCTGGGGCGGCATACACCGCCTGTCTCCTCGAGGCCCGTGTGTGATTCAAGGCCAATAGTGAACGTTCTTGGAGGCTGGATAGATGGGGATGATCGAAGAGGGGCAGCAGCTCCACAGCTCGCGAACTTGCACCAAGCCAGAGACGACGAGCGACCAAGCAGAAACACTGAACAGGACTTACGAAGACGTCCACAGAGACTCCATGCTCCAGATACAGGTAACCCGTGCTTCTGACTATCTCCCGCGGAAGTCGACGCCATATGTAGTTGGGAAGCCTGTAGAATGGCAGGGAAAGTCTGACTATGAACGCAAAACGATAAGTAGTGTACGGGACCGTCCGACAGGGTGTCGACGAGGGTCGCAGCTAGCCACAGAAACGTCGGGGCACGTACACTAGTGGGGAAGAATACCACCACGTCCACGCTCCATCCCATCTCATAAATCGTCAAGGCTCCGCGGACTCGAACGTTTTCGTGCTCAGTCGTCCGGACTCGATGCCAGTGGATCCAAGTCCGGGAGTTGTAGGGGCCGACGAGCGAGTCCAACCGAGCAATGAGAGCAATACCGACAAGCTAGGAATTTCCGGTGCATGCTTCCTTGTGAGAGAAGGGGGGTAAGCGTTAGAGCCAAGGTAGCGAGATGGTCGTCCAGGTCTATCCGGGATGCCTGAAGTCCTTGAGCTGGGCGTCCATGGGCGCTTCCGGCCCGGCACTCCGGAACACAAATATTTGGGCACCACCGTACCCTGCTCAAGCTTGGCTCCCACCACCGTGGTGCGCACCACGGTTATGTCGCTCCTGCTCTCTCAGCTGATACGACCACCTGAGTGACAAGTCGAAAGTAGGATATCGATATATACATCTGGTTTGCATGTTTCTAACTCAGAACCACGACAAGTAAACCAACTCTCGAGGAAGGCCGCGGCGGTGGAACTTCAGCAGCTGGGCCCTTGTCGTGCTATCATTCCCGCAAAACACGACGGTTTGAGTGAGTTTGAGTCGATTTATTGTTAAAGTGTGGCTGACAATCACGTACGGTCCCAGAGGTGCATCAATCCAACATGGATCTTCTTGGACAACCCCGATTGAACCTCGACATCCTGCGTCTAGCCTGCAACTACCTCACTGATGTCCCCGATGTGCTGTACTTTGCGCTCACCTGCTCTGCACTGACAGAAGACGGGTTTCGGAGACGGCTCAGCATGTCTCCTATCAACCTGCCCGATGCCGAGTCGGTCCACAGCTTCCACACCTTCATCTTCTCCAACGAACTCGGACGCGCGCCGTTCATACATGGTCTGGAGCTTGGCAAACTCCTCTTCGATGATGTCGAAGAAGATGACCTCGAACTTCAAACCGTCAACAACCGTCTCGTGGCCATTCTGCAAGGAGCATCACATATCCAGTACCTCCGGTTTCCATCCGACATGACCCTCGACCCCGTGTTCGCCGCGGCGGCAAATACGACTACCCTACGCAAAATACACATGGTTTTCGTGTCTTCCATGGAACCCTCATGGAAGCTTCTTCCCACCTTCCACTCTCCACTTCGATCCCTCCGCATCGACGGTAGCTATCGAGCCTGCAATTATTTTTGTGCAAGCCTCTTATCCGATAACCTGGCCACTTTCGCACCCACCCTCGAGGTCCTGGACCTGTTCGAGCTGGTCCTTGACCTACCTCCATCTTCTGTAACGACGCAGTTCACCGCCGTACGATCCCTCGGCATCGGCATGGTCTCCGACTTCGGTGGGCTGGAGATCCTTCTGCAGCTGTTCCCAAACCTAAGCGATAGGCTCAGTCTGGGGGAGATAGACACGCTGGGCGATAGGGATCATGCGACCACCACACGGGAATGCAGCAAGGAGGCACAGCAGACAAACACTTGGCCGCGCCTCGATCGCGTCGAGTGCGATGCGGAATCTGCCTTCCTAATGGCTCTCCAATGCCCCATTGGCAGAATGGACGTCATGCTTTCCCATGACTCCCATGTAATACGGTATCTGGCTCCCGTACTCCGTGACAACTGCCCTCGGATCCTCCGCTTGACATGCTTTGGACCGTTCAATGCCGGCTTGGACGGTGTGGACAGTCTATTCCCGCCTCGAGGGTGCGCCACTAGCACCCTGACGCATCTCGCCATAGTCGCCGACTTGTATGTCCCCTTCAGCTGGAGTGGGAAGCGCAAGATAATCTCATGGAAGCCGACCATGGTACGTACACTCCACCTCCCGTGGCTTGATACCGGAGGCCAACCAGGGTCCCCATGACATTCGAACGTTCCAGGACAAATTGATCGACTCCGTCAAGCATCTCCGCCTCACGCACCTCCGCCTCGTCCTACGCTTCGCGACGGTCGTCCACAAGCCCACGCAGGACTCCGTCGCAGCGAGAGATACCGATACCGTGAGCACCGCTGGCGACATGGATCTTCGTTCCACCGCACTCCGTTTCGTCGACGCAATCCCTAGTCTCCGACATATCTTCCTATCAGTCATGGTCAATACGTACGACAGCCCACCCAGCAATGCATCAAAGGTGTGGCGGATCGTCCGCGAGCTGCGGCCTACGAGTCACGAAGACCATCAAAACGGACCGAACGCAAACTTGGAAAGCAGCGGGGCGTGCGTGGAGCTTAGCTGGGCGGTGGCGGAGAGGGTCATTGCTGAGGAGGAGGAGCTGCTTCTGTCTCCGAACTAGGAGGTGAGTGATTTCCATCTGTACACTGGCACACTGCTGAAGGCCATGGCCACCCGGCCCAGTGGTCCGTTCAGCAATACGGAGATTAGACCATTCGGAGAGATTCAAGATTGACCTCTCTGTGGATGGCTCTACCATCCGGCGGCCTCCCAGCTGATTCCATTTATTCGTTCGCGACCTCCGAGTCGTTTTCTCATGCGGCACCGAGTCCTCCTTAATTGCATTGTGAGTGAGTACTTGAGGGGCGCGGCCTCCGGACCGAGTTGCTGATATGCTTGCGGAACGCTCAGTGATCCACACCCGCACACATGGGTAAAATGTTATCTCATTGGTAGTTCACATTTGCGTACCGCCCAGCCGCCTGCGGAGGCCCACTCCATAGTGAGCAGTCAGGATGCAAACACAGCAGAGACGTCCTCAGAGCGCACGTACGTCGAGGACGAAACTCATGGTACATGCTGCTAGACCTCGTACCCCGTCATCTTCCAGCTTCGGAGCGTCACATCCACACCTTTCCACCAGAGCACGTCTCGATGGGCAAGCGGTTGAGCGTTGCAGTGTCGCATGACATGTCCTCAACTGCCAAGTCCCCGGGGAGCTCCCGATGGGGTTTCTCGTGTGGATCCTTTTACTTTGGACTTTCGATTACCACTGAGTCGAGACCTCCAGTGTCGGACTTGAAGCTTGGCGATCTGCCAGTGAATTAACAGGTCGACCGCCGGCGAGTGTGCAAGGGGAGGGGGCAGACTCCTCATAGCGCTCGAAGCCACTTTATCGAGAACCGCTGGGTGACTATGGAGAATCGAGATGGATATCATTGATGAGCGGACCATTACATACCTACCACGGTTGTGAGAAGGGCTTAGTGGGGGACTGGAGTCGACTCAGGGGGACCCGAAACATCGATGTGAAGCTCTAACAGCCAGAATACTTAACCATAGACACGAACATAGGGAGTAAAGCTCACCGTAACCATTACCATCTCGTCTCAGGAACTGGGGCTCCGGCGGAATGCCTGACCTCAGTCATCCTATGGGAGGTGAGATAGAGATCCCGGCTTGAGTCAATGAGACTACTACTACTAGTAACGTTGGTGCATCGAGTCGGGCGGCGTCTGGGCCCGCATGGGGGCACAGGAGTTGGCATGCTAGCGCTGACAATGATCTTTGTGCGGATTTCTTTGGAAATATCATGAAGACTGAGAAGAGGTCTGTCCAGAGGAAAACGGTCAAGGTGAGGTCCAGAAGTTGGTTGACCTCGCGACTCGGTTGTGGAGAGCCTAGCCGGATGGGCGCTTCTTGTTCCGCAACCAAATATTTGGACATGGCCACGTGGTGGGCCTAGACGCTTTCGAATTCCTGCCACGAGGAAGTCGCTCCTGCACGGCAGTATTTTTCCTCGTTGATACGATCATGTCCGTTGTCGACGGGTGAAAGGTATGGTATCGATTTGTGCGGAGTCATCATGTGCATGTCTCTGACTGAGGACCAGTAGGAGCCAACTCGAACGCTCGAGAAAACCCGTGGATTGATAGGAAGGCCCTTGCGGTGGTGTCTATTCCACGAAACAGTGAGTTTGAGTCGCTGATGGCTCGTTCAAGCAGTATATCTGATGATCCATGGTTCGAGGCATGCGTCAATCCAATACCGATCTTCCTGCACCAGCCCGGTTGAACTTCGACATCCTGCGCCTCGTCTGCGATCGCCTCACCGATGTCTCCGATGTCCTTTCCTTCGCGCTCACCTCCTCGACGTTGACCAAACCTGCCTTCCAGCGACGTCTCAGGATGTCGCCAGTCAACTTGTCGAATCGTCGGTTCGTCGACAGCTTCTACGACTTCATCTTTGCTGACGAGGCTGCTCGCGCGCCATGCATATACGGACTGAAGCTCCCCAATGTGCCCAGAGTTGGTACGGAAGAACGCACCGGCCCTCAGTTGCCAATCATGCAGCTGCAACTAGTGACCATTCTACAGGCTGCAGTACATCTCAAGTACATCCACTTTCCGTCTATCGTCGATGATCTCGACCCCGTTCTCACTGTGGCGGCAAATATGGCATCTCTGCGGGAACTGCACCTAGTTTTCGACGCATCCTTGGAGAACAGGAGAACCGTGGGGTAAACATCCGCTGGATCCGCCGGATCCGCCGGATCCATAGGGGAGAGTCGAGTGGCTGACAGACGGACCGTGTGAGTATCACAAGCGCCGTACCACCGCCACGCACGACGCGCGTCATCTCTCCATCGATCGATGCTGGCCAAGTCGTCGAGCAACACCCATGGTCCCATACCTTTCTCGAAGAGCGACCGCTTTCGAGAAAGGATGTGGGACTGGAAACTGTCCACCACGCAACACACAATCCCCTCCACTCCCCCACCTCTCAGTTCGCTGTTACAGGCCAGTGCTGCCGCCGTCGCCAGGGCCAGCCTCCCAGATTGCCCCACCGTCTCTGAGGTCTCCCTAGATACCTAGTAACTTTGTTAGCTGCAGAAATGCACCTTTGTATATGTACAGTCTCAGTGAATATACACTGTCAAGCAGCATCTTCACCTTGTTCGTACCGTCTCACCTTAAGCATTCGACCTTATCTCCCCCCTGAGGCCCTCGCTTCCACACAAGCCAGCGGTATGTCGTTCAATTCCTATCTCCATGGACCTTTTAGCAGGATATCGATTCCGCCTGGCATGTTGACCTTCTACCCGCAGATGTGTTCCTTCCCTGTATACTGCACGTTCCTCCTCGTGCTGGGTTTATTACTTTCGTGCTGTGTTGTCTGTAACTCGCCTCATGCACGTTGCCCTTCGCTCCATGTAGTTTCCTTCCCGCACCATGTACACCCCCCCTTGCACAATGTGATTGCCCACTACCCCAAAGCGGTCTAACCTGGCGCGACGTGTCCTCTCTCCCCCCATGAAGTCCGTTCTCCTTCGCCATGAGTGGGGTTCTCTACCACATGGCGTGTGGCCATTCACCCAGGCCATGTAGTTCCTCCCTCGCGCAATGTAGTTCCTCCCTCGCGCAATGTAGTTCCTCCCTCGCGCAATGTAGTTCCTCCCTCGCGCAATGTAGTTCCTCCCTCGCGCAATGTAGTTCCTCCCTCGCGCAATGTGGGTTCTGCCTCGCGATATGTGGGAATCACATCCGCCCTCGCGCAGAGTGGTTCCTCCCTCGCGCAGAGTGGTTCCTCCCTCGCGCAATGTGGGTTCTGCCTCGCGCAGTGTAGTTCCTCCCTCGCGCAGTGTGGTTCCTCGCTCATGCTAAGTGGATGAGGCCTCGTGCGATAACATCCGCCCTCGACCAAATAACTTTGATGTTTGACTGCCAGCACACCCAACGTTTGCGAGAAATGCCCCTCCGATGTCCTCGCCACTATACCCACAAGCGACGAGTATTAATTTGCAGTCAAATTGACGGACATGTATATGGTGTCCTGGATGTATAGTCGCCCTGTTGTCTGTGTTACGCTGGAATCCTGGGCCGGTAGGTGCTGTCCGTCTGCTCCTCCCCAGAAACGAAGAATGTGCCGTCAAGATCCACGGCCAGGCACACGTCAGGATGTACAGTCGCCCCCAGGCCGTGTTGTCTGCCCTTCACGCAGTATGGTTTCGCTCATGCGCCATGATGTGTGCACTTCGCGCTGTGTGGCCTCTCTCACGAGCCATGTTGATGTCGCCCGCGCTGTTAGTCCTATCGTGGCCTTGTACCCCTCACGCGGCGTGCTTTATACATCCCGCGGCGTGCTGTATTCCCCTCTGCTGTAAGTACCCCTTACGCGCCATGCTATTCCCCTTACGCGCCATGCTATTCCCCTTACACGGCGTGCTTGTATCCCTCATGCTCCGTGCTTTATCCCTCACACGCAGTGTTGGATGCTCAGTGTTGCTTTCCCCTTGCCCGTGGGATCGCTCATGCGCCATGAGGTGTGCACTTTGCGCTGTGTGGCTTCTCTCACGAGCCATGTTGTTTCCATTCGGGCTGTTAGTCCCATCGTGGCATTGTATCCCTCATGCGGCGTGCTGTATCCCTCATGCGGCGTGCTGTATCCCTCACGCGCAGGGTTGGATGCTCAGCGGCTGGGGTCCTCCCGAATTATCCCACCGCGAGCGAGGACTGTGCGTTCAAGAACGAAGGATAGCTAGCCAATTGCCCCTCGCGCGGTGTTGATGCCACTTCGCGCCAGGAGGCAAACCCGACGGACGTGTCAATTGCGTTGCACAAGGTGCAGGCTCCTCAGTACAAAGTGCGATTTATAGAAGCGGGGACCAACGGCCTCTTGAACCACCTTCACTTTGGCTTCGACGATGTCTCCTGGCAGGAAGTCGTGTATGGAACACGGTCTCCGCACGTCGCCAGTGCCGTCACTGAACTGACAGTTCACACTTAGGCACATACACTGGAGTTGCTTGGTGAGTAGTAACTTACCTTGGTGCAGCATTTGTTGGAACAGTTGGGAAGGGCCACGGTGTACAGTGGCTCGTCGAGATCGACTTCAGCAACGGGTCAGCGCCCTATAGCTCATCTACAGATAACGGATACTCACCCAGATGGGGTGCCTCTAGATGCTGTCTTACATGCGCTAGGCCCTCCCTTGCGTCGCCTTCCAGTGGTTCAACAGCGAACCACTCGAAGTTGTGGGCGTATTCTTCATACACCGCCACGTCCAAGAGACGACCGGTCATCGTCCAGGTTACGCATTGCGAGTGGAGGCCGAGCACGTCCCTGCCACTTTCGCAGATGAAAACGACAGACTGTTTACAGTCGCTAATTGCCCACCCATCATTCCCCCGATCTCCATCGCCTCTGATGGCGAGTTCGTTGCGAATCGCTCCCTTGGCAGCCTACTACGTCCCCAGATTAGCACCAAAAAATTTCCGGAATTGTCCTTCTTGCTACACAACCTGCCCCCTGCAGACCCCCTTCTAGCGCGCCTTTCTATAGATCTTACAGGCAATATTGCAACACGTTATGAAGGTGGCTGGGCTCTCGACGATAACGTGCGGAACGCGTAGGTTGCGCTGGAAAAGGGCCTTCTACACATCTCGGAGTTGCTGCTCACTTCTTCCAACCGGAGCTCAGTCGGAACTTCCGGCCGCTACGCAATCCGCCACCAGGAACACTGGCCGCCACCTGAGGACTACGGATATCGGAAGCTCCACAGCGACGTTCGCGCCGCCAATACTTCAATCAGGAGCGCGCACGCAGCCTTCCAAATCCTTGCGGCACGATGCTCGTTGGCGATCGCGATCTGGCAGTTTCCTGGGCCCCTTCGGGGAGAGATACCCGACGTCTTAACGTTGCACTACGATTGTGTGTCAGCGACCGTGGTCCCAGATTGGATCCCGTTTCTGCGACAAGCCGACGTGCCCCAATCATGGCTGGACGCGTTGTCGAACTCGGTCATCACAGACTTCTCAATCAATCTTCGTGTCGGGACAGTCTTCGTTCCCTCCCCTGAATGTCTTTGGTTGCCGATTGCCACCGTGCTCCGTGCAGCCAACGTACCTGTCTTTGTCCAATGGCCCGGTCCAACAGAGACCGAGGGGTGCATTGCCGCTCATCCATACATGAAGGTCTTTGCTCCCAACGCAGACGATGTGACCCTGGCCCTAGGTCACCGCCCAGGAGGGCAACCACGAGTCGTGACTTTATGTCGGGACTCCGAGATCAGACCACTGCCGGACTACGCGGGGCTCGATAATAGCGCTCCCCCGTTCGGGCCATATCAACTGCCTCGCGAGTCGCGGATCGAATTCTTCGTGCGCCGGGAGCGATACCGTGCTGATCAGATGCGTCAAGAATCCATGCTCCAGAAGGAGCGCCATCTGGCGCGGGAGGAGAGGGCAGAGACGGGTGGTCCCCCCTCTCGTCGGACTCGAGTATATCTCTGGGTGAGAGCGGGACTAGTTGTTCCGGACTTGGCGCACCGATGGGCGCAACACGAATATCGGCTTCCCATTCCCCCAGCAGCCTTCCGGAGCCTCTGGATGGTGCACCCGGAGACTCTGAGGAGATACAACTCCTTCTTCGACGAATGGGATCTTTGGTTCCCCCCCGGTTGGGGCCAGACGGACGATCTCGATTTGTCAACCACGCGTCACCTAGGACAACCCCCGAAAACTGGCAACACATCATTAGCGACCACAGCCCTCTCCGGCCCACCACTTGCTGATGAACACCATCTGCTGAACCCCTCACCCGACGATCGCGACAGTCGCACTATCGACCATGCCGATAGCTTCATGCTGCATTCATGGTACGGCATCCAGGTCTGCGACACAAAGCTTTTCCCCGACGTGGACTATAACAAGTTTGCACAAGATATTTGGCACTTGTTTGGGGAGACTAGAGACCGGTTTCCAACGGACGAACCGTTCAGAAAATGTCTGGCAGGGTGGGCATCAGCTGTCATGGCTCGCGATTGGAAGTCCAGAGCGCTCAAATTCACCTGGGACTTGGATGCACGGAACCCGAACTATCTCCTTGACGGCACCGCCACCGATCCACGCCTCGTCGTCTCTTTGGAGCGCCTCCGTTCCCCGGATGAGATTGGGGATCCCGACAGCGCCATTCGTTGGGTCAAGATGAGGTACAATCAAGATCCGGATGACCAGAAATGGTCGCTCCTAACGATACCCATGGGAGCTCTCCTACTCCTACGCCGCACTTGCGAGGCGAAAACCAGTCGCGATGCGCTCCACACCTTGCTATGTGCGGGGATACCTGCACGGACAGGGACATGGATCGATCTCCCTCCTATCCAGACGACATTGAGCAAGCCTCGCCTGTCTCATAGGCGCCTGCAGGCTCCCTGGCGGAAAAAAGGAGAGCGCCCGACAATCCAAGATTATGATGCCTATTATCAGCGCGTCCTGGAGCTATGTCACAGTCCTCACATGCATTGCGCGTGGCTGAAGGGTGGTATTGTGTGGCGCATCATGTCTGAGGTCACGGCCAAGCACCCTCAAAGCGATCTCGGTATGCCCCACATGCACGACATCATGAACAGGCCGAGCGGTCTACCGGACTATTACCAGGCAGTCACGCTGAATCCCGGGCAGGGAGCCTACTACAACGACTCGTTGGGTCGGGCTGAGCTGGACATCATAGCGGGGGTAGTGAGGGTTTACACAGGTCAGTGACAGAGGCACCTGGCTCCCGAGGTAAATTAATTTCCATGACCAGGGTACGGCGACCAGACAGAAGACGCTTCGTGGTGGCCGAAGCACTCGATATGGGTCAGAGTGGCAGGACACACAGGAATATGGTCCCCCGCAGACGAGCGGTGGTTCCAACGTCGTCTGAAAGACATTCTCGAGGGCAGGGAAGGACCGCTAAATGCTGCCGAGTGGAAGGTCAAGATGAAGCGACAGAGAAAAGTGGGAAAGATCGCAGATGCTCTTGATAACCAGTCGTGGGAGTTCATCTACCGGCATGTCGAGGGTATTGCGGTTCCGTCCTTACCGATGCCATTTGTAACGGGTACTTAAACCATGTATGCAAGGAATCCCATGGCGCAGTCCAGATGCATGCTAAGGTTCGTGATATGACAAGTTTGATGGGTCGAGACATGCCAAACTACATGAGGCAACATGCTACACACTCTGCGTCCACACGAACTCTTCCACAGGTACGAGCCGAGGATGCCGATGTTTCGAGGTCAGCTCCGAAATCTGGACCTGATTATGGATGGCGATCATTTCGTCTAGGAAAAAGTTAAAATGCACCTCGGACATCTCCCGGACGATGGGGAAGAACTTGGCGAACCAGACATTGACCTGTTTGCAAGCCGACGAGTTAAACACCCACTCGCCAGGCTGTTCGCCAATGAGCTCGGGAAATCCTGCCGGATTACAGTGGTCCTGGCAGTACCCATCGGACTGCCCGTGTTTCCGGACCGCATGGAACACGTCCACTGGAAAGCCCATGTGAAGCAGGTGCTTGTCTTCGACGTTGACGAGATGTGCGAGCAACTTGCAGTTGTTGTCGAAGAACAGAAATGAAGGTCGGGCGTCAGGGAAGTGTTTTGGAAACGACGCGTTCAAGAACAGCTGAGAAAGGAAATGAGAGACAGATCACACTCAAGGGGCGGTGTGACATACCCTACAATTCGGAAGGGACTCGGCTTCATAGAATGTTGCGCGCGAGATCACAATGCCACAGGGGCGTACGAGCAGTTGCTCGTTGTGAGTCCATCGACGGGTCAGGGTAGATTTGACCTTCGCTGGTGGCACGGTAGGTTTCTTCCGTTCGACATTCGAAGTCAAACCCGGATCATCCAAGAAAGCTGGATCATCCAAGTCTGGATCATCGAGCAAAGACGATGACTCATCCACGGAGGGGACTGCACGAATGGTCGAGGCGACGTCCCTCGCCTGCAGACGTCGCTTGAGCTCGAACATTGCCCGGCCTTTCCGGCGGCGTTCTTCCTCCACCTCCCGATGGACTGGAGTACTGCAAGTGCGTTTGCCGTCTGTGCAAAGCAAATCACAGCCCTGAATCGCACATACCGAATTGAATGCCTGGTGAGTGTCGCAATACCTGTCCCTGGGCGACTGCAGTCGCTGCGTGCAATGATACACATGGCAACGAGGGTGGCCGATACACACGCCGTCCATGACGCACGCTGTAAGGCGTGCTGAAATGTTATTAGTTGAATTGGGAAGACTCGACATTAGCGGACGACTCACCCCAAGTCCGACCTACACCCTCAGGAGCGTCGACTTCTACAATCTTCTCGCAGTCGTCGCACGCATGCGCCCACTCAACTTGTCCGACGCCAACCATCGCTTCGTTGCACGCCAGTAACGCGCTAGCGATGCGGTCCGATTGCTCCCCGTGGTGCGGAAGTTTCATACATAACCGGGAACGTGTGTGATGCAGCAGAAGCGCATGGATGAAAAACGCGTTCCACACGATCTCGGAGGTGATCTTCGTGGAACCCTCTTGGAAAGTTCGAAGCGATAGGTTGTATATCTTAGCGCAACCGTCCCCGGAAGCACTGCGGCGGTTTTTTTGATTAAAATCTAACACGCGCATAAGATAACAGAGATTACGCACTGCGAGAACGCCATCTGATGCCTGAACAACTTGATCAACTCCTCCTCAACATACGAGTGCTGCGTGACCTCAAGGAACTTAGGGACACCGGGGTAATATTCGCGCACAGACGAGGGGGAGTCCGCGTTCGAGACGGAATAGTTTGGCCTGTACATTGTCTTGCACCCTAGAACACATGGTGCGTTTAGCATTTGGGGAGCGACCTCTCGAACTTGCCCCGTACCGCGACAATATAGGGTGACGATTTGTATCGGAAGTACGCCCCTTCCGTGCATGAACAAGCTCCCCATGAACTCCTTCCGATCACCCCCCAGCGGCCGCCCACGCTGAGGGCAAGTTTCGCAGACGCAGGATCGTACAGGCGCGATCATCACCTCCGCCCCTGTACAAAATCAGACACGATAACGCACAAAGAATTCGCAACTCACCGAGGCCGAAGTGTGGGGCATTTCTGGCCAGTACTTCTTCCACAGAAGGTTGCTCAGAGGGATATGCGTAGTCATTGAACTGGCTGAGCAACAGATCCCCGGTGGCAGCCCACATTTTCTCAACCTCATCGTAAGATAATGTCAAGGTCACGGCGAGGACATCACGTATGTTGTTGGGCAGAACAGGGACACCCTGACGACGCCGAGGAGCTGTTGTCAAAATACGAGGCATGTATCGAGTCATGATATCCACAAAATGGCTGACGGTCTCGAATGTGAGTTTTGAGAAAAGATTTTCATCTCGGGAAAGGCGAGTCAGGATGATGGGCAGGGAGATCATGGCCACGACAAGGTATGAAGTGGAAGCTCGCCGAGAGCAGTGAGGATACGAGCTAAGGCGGGAAGGGTGAAGGTCGATGGTCCGACCACTCGAATCCGCTAATGAAAGTGCGGGCCGGTTGAGCGGGGGCACACACAGACGCGGCCCAAGTGGACACCTAGGCGGCATGTGTTGCGCATGGCAACACGCGTAGCTGCACGGTGCGCGTGTATAATTGCACGCGGACGATTTATCGAGTTTATCGTGCACCCGCGCACACTGAACAGTAATAGGGAATCAGCTGCAGTGTGGAGTGTCACTTGGCCAATGTTCGCACTTACGCAACGGAGGGGTGGACCCACATGCCAGAGGTGTGGACCCACTTCCCGGAGGTGCGGACCCACTTCCCGGAGGTGCGGAACCACTTACCGGAGGTGTATACCGGCTTGCGGCAGATGGAAACCGACAAGCCAGAGCTGTGGACAGGCTTGCACGTGTGGACCCATGGCCACGGGCTTGAAACCACCGGTGAACAGCCACCTGATGGTGGTCCCTGATGATCAATGACCGCTATCAGTGGGGATGGCATGATGCCGGGTTCCTATCGTTAGGAACGGGGCTCATGCGAACTTGAGCACGACGTTGCCCAAGCGTAGCCAAGGATTCGGCCCCGAGCAGCCCGACAACACTCACATAGCTGACATGAAACACATGCGTTCCAGAAAGGAGACCTAGCTTACCAAAACAGTGTTTGCGGACATCGGCACTGGTTTAATATGCAGTACGTGCACTTCGAGGGTATATGAGGTTGGAGGAGCACCGACAGATCTGCACTCACAGTCAAAAATGTTGGTATCGCGCTGGAAGGATGGACACATGACACGAGTCTGTACCGCGAACAGTATGTACACGAGCGAATGATTGATCAGCACATACTGCAAACGCTCATACACACACGACGGCAGGAGTGGCACACGGTTGTGTGTACTAACACGGCTTCGTCTGTGTGAACCATAACGCGGAGAGGACTCGCAATGGGGCATGTGGATGTACCTACCTCAGGTTTGTGCATACACTGGTGCAGGGTATGCACAATATATACTACCATGGTGGTATTGTACTAGCAATACATCGGGAGCATGCACGTACGCCTGGAGAAACAAGGATAAAGTACTAACCACACTCGCGCGAAGTGGAGTACGACGTGGCCTCGTGTAAGGCCTAAGGACGGGCTCAGCCCCGAGTTGACCGACAAAACCGCCACGGATGACGTACGCACAGCCATATATACAAGTTAATTCTTTGCTTCTATGAACGGCGTGTAACTGCATTGCATACATGCTACAATCACTCATCACACAACGAAGGCCACGAGAGCGATGGGAGAGGGAAACAGATGGCAAGGAGCAGAGACGAACCTGAGACGGGAGCGGGAGAACAGACAAGTCCATGGACAAGCAAGATAGCGTATGTACAGTATCAAAGACAGCGGATGGATGCGAGATCAAAGCACGAGAAGCAAGATGACTACAGGCCACCAAGATCGATCAGAGGCAGGAAATACACCAAGATAAATGGAGACGTCACGTCAGCGAAACGAATAACGTGGTTCTATGCTCATGAAGGCGGTGAGTTATAGCGGGCCAACGTATTACTGTGATGCGGCACTCAGCGTGTGGGATGGACGGCTCACGGGTAATCGTCCACATCCATAGCCTCGTCTTCCGTGTCCAAAGTGGGAACGTTGCTTACATCTAGCATCTGGACGTCCCATTCGTCGACCTCCATGCAGTCATCATCGCTCACCACGGACATGGCTTGCAACACAATTGCGACTGTCCACACCACAAGCGAGGGGGCGCCATTGTGACCCTGTGTCGCCCTGCCAAACCGCGCGGATGTACCCAGCACGAAGTCGATCTCACCCACGAGGTCGACGTGGCTGGAAGCGAGGTGGGAGGGGACCCCCGTCACAACGAGGAAGTAGAATCGGACAATGACAAACATAGTAGCAGCGAATGACTGTCAAATGAGGAGTCAGATGAAGTATCTTTACGCGCTGTCAGATGGACATCATCGCCGGTCAATAGGAGACTGGGGGGCCGGTTGTGGGTGTAAGAATGGGCGGGGAGGATATGGAGCGGCGCAGAGACAAGATGACAGGGACTCACCCAAGATAAGCGGCGGGAGGAGAACCGTATGGATTCCAAACGTAATGCGTGCCTCAAACAGAGACACTGGGAGAGATTCGCCGCACAAACTGTGAGGGCAGAGGAATTGCACTCGGGCAGGGTGCAGACACAAGGGGCGACGCGCCTGGCAGAGACCATGTAGGGCGCATAAATGACATGGACGGATGACGTGGGGTCAACGAACGGATGGGCTCACCTGGATGCAGGCCCGAGGCGGGACTAGGATGCTGCAGCTTGCGTGCCAAGGGGATCGGCGAGGAGGGAGGGTAAGAAGGGGCAGAACTCCCGTTTCGAGAATCCCCTGCAGAATGAAAGGGGTTGGCGGCAAAGGAGGGCACGTGGACGGGGCCTAGGAGACACGAGGAACGGGTGGGGGTAACTCAAGGACAGGTGGACACCGGAGACCGTGGCAATGATGAGCGGATGGGGCAGCGCAGGACAGCGGCGGCGAGGAGATCGATGAGGCACGCGGAGACGAGGGTGAGGATATCGACGGCGACGAAACGCGAGGGCGACGGAGATGAGAGACGACAGAGATGAGAGATGACAGAGACGAAAGACGACGGAGACGAAAGACGACGGAGACGAAAGACGACGGAGACGAAAGACGACGGAGACGAGAGCGACGGAGACGAGAGCGACGACTACGAGAGGTGGGGAGAGTACGATGATGGCGACGAGAGCCGAGGGATAGGAGGGGTAGGCCGTCGATAGCTGGGAGAGAGATAGACGAAGGCGATGACGGCGATAAAGGTAGGAGAGTGAAAGGAGGGCGAGGTCGACAATAACAACGGCCTGGCGAGACCAGAGGGGAAGAAGGGGGGAAGGGGGCAGCTCTCCCGCGCCCTCAGTGGGCCGGAGCTAACGTTAGCGCAGGCGAACGAAGCAACCTATGTTACAGTACCTTGAACGTATCCATCTGCACATCCATAGACCCTTGTTGACTGCTAGCGGTCAGTAGAAAGGCACAGTAAGTCAATGAAAAGATATGTTTTTTTACGAGTAGGCACACGCTCACCATACTCCAAGGCACTTGAGCACTCAAGGTGCCTTAGTGTACTCATAAGTCAGGCCTTCACTTAAGCGTCTGATTGCACATTGCGCGGGTTCGAGTCCCCGTTGCTCCCTTTTTTTAAGCGTCCCTTCTGGGCGACGTACTGAAGTCCGCAAGATGTCTCGCGAAGACCGATTCCGTCGTGCCCTGTGCGGTGACAGGTAGGCGATCTCCTATGACCCAAGGACTGGGGATCGTCATATGGAGTGTTGCTCCCTCGGTGTAACTAGTGTAATTGCGGCCGCTGGTGGCCAGCCGCGTTGTCCGTGTCGATGACCCTCGTCTGAACTTCTGTCCTTCCCCGCCCCGTGTTGACACCCACTCGAGGTATGTGACGTTCCATTGTCTGCATGTGGATGTCGTTCGCCTGAACTTCTGTCCTGCCCCGCCCCGAGCGGATGCGCACTGCAGGTATGTCACTTTCAACCGTTTTCTGACCTTACTTTTGGTCGCGCCACGCAGTCACTCCAACGAACACGTTGGATCTACCCTCCGACGATAGTTGCTGTCGGGCGAAGATCTCCCGTTCTTTTTGGCCATGTATATTCATTATTCGCACCGCGTGTGCGGACCCTGGCGCAGGTGAGCTTTGCTTGCTGCTTAATTCCTCTGGCCCCTCGCGCCGTGTGGGAAATGACGCGAGGTGGATATCGGTGCTTGGCGAGTGGTCAGGACTACTAAGTCCCGACCAGTGCTCACGCTGCTCAACTATTTAGAGGTATTAGCCATGCGCCCAACTCACACGGCGTGGGGCTGAGTAGAGGCATCTGCGCCGTCTATGTATGTCCCCGCGGCCCGCGATTCCGCCCACGCGGGCCTGGTTGGGTGCCCCACCGCATGTGCGAACCCACTCGCGCCGCTCTAATATGCCTGCACACGATGTGTGTAGGTATCTGCGCCGTCTATGTACATCCCCGCGGCTCGCGATTCCGCCCACGCGTGCATGGTCGGATGCTCCAGCGCATGCACAAACCCATTCGCGTCACCCCGATAGGCCTACGCTGAACAGGACTGTTCATTTCTCAAGTGACATCATGTCGTGACTCCAGCGAATGTCTTGGACGTAGTGTGCATGCTCTCGCGCGACGGGGTGGCAGCTGCTCTAATCAGCGTAGCGGCAGCCGCTCTAATCAGCGTAGATGTGGAAGTTTGCGGGTGGCCGACGAGAGAATGGTCGCGTTTGGCCCGAGTGGAAGACCGTGAAGGTGACGGTTACTCGTTGCAAACGCGTAGCGTACACGATGTATCGACAGAGGCATATGTACAAAAATTCTTATCGATCGAGGACGGACCGAGCGGAACCGGGCACAAGCGCTCATGCGCCAACACATCCCCTTGAATGGTGTAGCGAGGACAGACGAGAGGGGGGGGGAGGAAAAGAGACAGTAATGCAGTACATCCCCTGTAAGAGGGCAATGTCCACGAGTAAATGGAACATGGATCGAGGGATAACAGTCAGCCAACCCAAAACCTATCAACAACCAACTCGCAGAGGTCGCGACAATGCTGACGACACAATGAAGGGGACCGTGAAAAGGGAGGCAACATAACATGGATCGAGGAACACGGATCGAGACAAGGGTCGAAGACGAGGATCGAGGATGGCGGAAGGACACAGATCGAGG